>CAWWDR010001154.1:0-17321 GCA_963942565.1 Maea johnstoni | reverse complement strand
TATATATATAATATATATATATATATATATATATATATATATATATATATATATATATATATATATATATATATATATATATATATATATATATATATATATATATATATATATATATATATATATATATATATATATATATATATATATATATATATATATATATATATATATATATATATATATATATATATATATATATATATATATATATATATATATATATATATATATATATATATATATATATATATATATATATATATATATATATATATATATATATATATATATATATATATATATATATATATATATATATATATATATATATATATATATATATATATATATATATATATATATATATATATATATATATATATATATATATATATATATATATATATATATATATATATATATATATATATATATATATATATATATATATATATATATATATATATATATATATATATATATATATATATATATATATATATATATATATATATATATATATATATATATATATATATATATATATATATATATATATATATATATATATATATATATATATATATATATATATATATATATATATATATATATATATATATATATATATATATATATATATATATATATATATATATATATATATATATATGTATGTTTATGTACCTGATATTCTGGCAGTATAGGTATCAAGGGCCCACCCACAGTTTCTTGGAGATAAATCTCGTATCTCAAAATATTTGTAACACTCGTGACCTTGATGTTCTTTAAACTGTATGGTTGTTCAGGAAACTTGGTAGTGTACGTTTTATCTAGAAAATGAATATTAAATTAGGAACCATACATGCAGCAATGTTGAGTTTGAGAAGTTGGATCCAAATGAGTTAGATGAGTATTGGAGTTATTCTATGTTGATCTCAGGAAGAAAGATGGCAAACTGTACAAGCCTAGTGCATTTAGCCTTCATATTAAAGTGATTATGGTATAAGTAAGCCGTAGATGAGAAACTATGATATTCATACAGCAGCTCTGGTCTTGTCTTATGATTTTGCCCCTTGTTGTAAAATGTTCGGTATAACAAAACAGTTATTGCCTGGCTTGTCGGTGGATAGTGCAGATTATCACCCCGACAAGGAATTATTTCTAGGGGTGATAATCTGCACTATCCACCAACAAGCCAGGCAATAACTGTTTATTATACTACTACCTCTACTTCTACTACTACTACTACTACTACTACTACTACTACTACTAATAATAATAATAATAATAATAATAATAATAATGATAATAATAATAATAATAATAATAATAATAATACAAATAATAATAATAATAATAATAATAATAATAATAATAATACAAATAATAATACAAATAATAATACAAATAATAATAATGATAATAGATGTTATAAGTATTATGATAGTAATGATAGCAATCACAATTACAAAAATAAGAATAATGAAATTGATAGTGTATTACCCTGTCCTTTTACAGGCTTCAGATAGCCCATTCCTGATAGCAGAACTAGTATGGTGTATCTGCATGATAGAAGTGACATGTTGCTTAACGCTTTTATCTGGAAAAATCAAGAAAGGTGATTTAATTTGATACAAAGACATTTCGTATTCTGCTAAATCATTGACCTGAAATATATTTACAATATGAATGCATACTGATATATATATATATATATATATATATATATATATATATATATATATATATATATATATATATATATATATATATATATATATATATATATATATATATATATATATATATATATATATATATATATATATACATATATATATATATATATATATATATATATATATATATATATATATATATATATATATATATATTATACATAAAGAGATATATATATATATATATATATATATATATATATATATATATATATATATATATATATATATATATATATATATATATATATATACTTATCTATACTTTTACTTATACTTATTTATGCGGCTTGGTCCCTGCTTTTTGCATGTCTGTCCATTGTGACCTGCTTTCTTAGATAAAAATTTCCACCAAAATCGCATGCTGTAAGGTATTCTCTTACAGGAACTCCAAATTTGCCTTCCACTTGCCCTAGCCTAGTATATTTAGCAGACATGTATAGTATTTATAAATCAAATGAACCTTTATTGATCAAGAAAACCTCATTTGAGGTAAAACACTGTAAAATTGAAACTGTGTTTATATCGAGGTCAGTTCAAGCAGGTATGTTAAAGAAAACTTATATTTGAAACACCAAGACTTCAGGGATTATATAACTATTGTTAGAAAGGGGACAGGAGTGCTAAACTAGGAGTTTTTTGTTTTGTTTTTTGAGTGTGTCACCATCATCACAGCCTTAAATCATATGCAGACGCTCCACTATCAAGCAGGGGCTCGTTTTTTTCAACCTGTACCAGATTCATGCTCATGAGCCCAAACATTGACCTGGTTATTTTAATTTAAGAGATATTCAAAAGCGATCTGGTGGTCGAAGCTAGCTGACAACTGAGTAAGATACGCGGATGAATCAAAGAACGTTTCCTTTGCAGGCCCTATTAATGCACGGCAGAACCAAAGTTTATTTAGGTTACAGGCAACCTCATTCTGATTCAGCTAGCAGTCAGTGGCAACGCCTTAGTGATGGAGGTGTCTGAAGTCCATAAAAAACAGCACAACACCCAAAGACATGGGGGCTTCTCGCCAGAAGCTGCTTTTATTGAACATAGTCAACATCTCAAAAGATATAAAAGCGCCGGATTTCTTCAACATTATTACAACTGCAGGGCACGTTGACTATCATACGTTAGGAAGGGTGGGGCGACAGCTTTCGTGCATTTGTGAAAAGAAGATGAAAAATTTAGCTTTAATGATAGAAATGACAGGGGTTCTGATGCGGCTTGAATTGTAGGTATCGCTCTTTACTTAAAAAAGGCAGTTGCCTAGTGAAAACGTTTTGTCAACAAATCACCCTCTTCTCCTTTCATCAATAGAACTACTTGACTTTTTTTCTCATGACGAGGTGTCACACCCAGAGCAGCCAAAAACAGATCTGATGATTTTGAAATTGTTTTTACTTACGATAGCAATTTCAGAAAAACATTTGAGGGAGAAATACTAATAAAAAGACAAACAACATCTCTCCTTCAAATATTTAATGAACTTTCGTTTTATTTCTAAGTTGATTTCAAAAGTATGGGAGTAGCAGACGATAATCTGCTGAGGAACTATGGGTATGGATGGGCTACGATGTGATGGGTTAAGAGGTGTCCACAAAAGAATTTGGCAGTGCTCTTCTACGATGATTCAGTAAAATATCCAAACTGTTCGTAACAAATGCTTCGCAATCATGATGCATTTCACATACATTATGTTGTTTTTTTGTTGTTGTTTTTAAACAGCGTATTTTTGAAAGGAAACTTTCGGCAATCCTAATGCTTATTCATTAAAGGTGTCTGAAGGGGTTGATTTGTGAATATAGGATCATATTGATAATTTCACATATTTCAAAGCCTATATTCTTTCCTCATGATCAGACCAACTTTGACTAACTAGGCCACTACTAAGCAGTGGAAGACACCAAATATTTTGGAATGTCACATAGACTTGCGCACAGACGTGATTGTCTTTCTCTTTTTTGTCTCTTTTTCTCCATATTGAATATCATCAAAACATGGTTGTTTTAAACAAGCATGTTGGTATCGATTTGTTCAAAAGTTGGTACATAAATCGCTGAGTGTTTCGGAGGGAAGAATGTCCCAGATTATTTTTCAATTTTGACTTTGTTCTAAAGTGATGGAATCTAAAAGTTGATGAATACTAGTACATCTTTTCTCATTTCCAACAAAAATATTCGAAAGAAACGGTCATAGAATTTGAAGCAAGTACATATTTCTTTAGAAATGTGATTTCTCTTTTGTCCCTATTGATCTATTCTCCACATAAAATGTGAAGCATTTCTTAAAAGATGTAATCTCTTTTCTCTCCATACTGATCTATTCCCCACAAAAATGTGAAACAATTTTTTTTCAATATGATCTCTCTTTCTCCACATTGATCTATTCTCCCCATAAAATGTGATGGTCCGTGGTTCATCATTGTCGATAGGAGCACCGTGAAGATCCGTTTACGGACACCATGCATGTTTTATTCCGTGCTATTTGTGAGATTTAGTGTGCTTCTTATCAAGGACTTTCAGGCTATTTACACTTTGTGTACCCTAACTTGTCCAAGAAAGGCAGGGTAGAGGAAAAACCAAGTAAGAAAATTAACCACATGAGCTACCTTATTACGTAAGACATAAGAACCCATGACCATATATCAACAGACTTAAGATATTAGGATATAATGGTTTAGAGAGTCCAATACATTTCCAATTATCTAGAAGGTAAATCACGTATGATCTTACATACCAAATCCATCTCATTAAATGAAAGCAAAAACCTAGCTAGTTAACCAATTCAAGCATTACACTTTACATGATAAGTTGAAACGCATTTAGATATGAAATATGTCATATATTAATTCAATACTTTAGTTACAAGAATCGACTCGATTTTATACGATGTAAGATCAAAAGGCTTACTCTTATGACTGCGAGTTTTGAATCCATAATGATTCCAAATAAAATTGAAATTATCCCTACATAACACATTATATATACATAAATATGGACGGATTACTAAATGGTGAATAGTTTCAAGTATTACCTGAAAAAATCAAAGTAGAGATGAATCCTTTAGGTCTGTATCTTGCGGTCAAATCGGGTGAATATCATTTACCGGAATACTGCTATTGGTACTGCATATACCCAATACCTTCCCTATCTGGTACCACACTAAAATATCTTCATCTATTGGGCGGTGTAGAGCAGACGTCTATTTGCATATGAAGGGGCAGTGAATTATGGGCGTATCCACGTGCTGCAGACCCTGGTTGTCAAAGAGGCAAAAGGTCATTTCACTGACATCTCTACGAAGGTAAGCGTACCCAAATCCGACAGGCAGAAGGCCACTATTAACCCATTAACGACTTAAAGAGTTCCTTTAGAAATTGACGTCTGGATCTATGATACTTTAGACAATAATTTTGAAATTGCGAGTGAGTTTACAAGATATTTGAAGGAAAGTTGTTGGTTGTATTCTCCATTGAATATATCCTATTTTTGCAAGATTTCATCACTATTGCTAGTATGCTATTGGCCACCGTGAGCATTAGTGGGTTAAGATTTGTGACTGTTAAAAAGAATGTATAATAGGCATGCGACCAGCGTACACAAACATGGGTTAAATCATTCACTTTTGTAAAGGTAAGATTTGGTACACCGGCAACCTGAACTGTGAACATTTTTTGATAGGAAGCTCTCACGTTTTCTCACTGTAGCACCCTGTTGCTAAACCTATTGAACATTCAACATCTACAAATTGGCAATATATATTATCATTAATTTTTCGGTCATGTTTAGGATAAATCATGACTAACCTGTTGTAAGTGGTGGAGGAAAACGGAGTACCCAGAGAAGACCACCGCCTCATCCGTTTTTGTATCCAGAGGTAATCTAGAACGATGTATTTTTAGCAGCTCGTCTAGTCTTACAGAAAACCTCAACATGTAATCTCTCAGCTCCAAGAAGCTTCCAGATTTTCTTCTTTAGTTCTCTCCTAATTTATTTATTTATTTGTCTGTATTATTTGTAACTATTATGGTTTTGGAAACTCATCTTTCCTTTTGTTCGCCTTTTCTAAGGCTAAAGTATATTTGTATTACCGTTATTTTGTACAACTGAGTACAGTCAATAAAACATACAATATAATACAATTTCTCACGTGGCTCGGCAAAGAATCGAACCTATGCAGTTGTGAGAGGCAGCGAACAATACATGCAATGCCTTAGAACACTCAGCTATCAGGCATTCCTTAAGTTGTGAGAGACAGCTAGCTGCCTTAGACCACTTTGCTGTCATGGCAGGCCCTCAGTTGTGAGAGACGGCTAGCAATCAGTGGCAATGCCTTAGACCACTTTGCTGTCATGGCAGGCCCTCAGTTGTGACAGACGGCTAGCAATCAGTGGCAATGCCTTAGACCACTTTACTATCTTGGCAGGCCCTCAGTGGTGAGAAGCAGCTAGCAGTCAGTGGCAATGCCATTCCGTATAATGACAGATTGACCTTACCAACGCAGAGTTTTATGTGATAAACATTGCTATTCGACCATCACCATGCATGTAGCTTGTCGGCAATCAAAGTAGCTTGTACCATAAGGGACCGCTTTCATTATGTACACACACATACATACATACATATATATGTATATATGTATATATATATATATATATATATATATATATATATATATATATATATATACATACATACATACATACATACATACATACATACATACATACATACATACATACATACATACATACATACATACATACATACATACATACATACATACATACATACATACATACATACATACATACATACATATATATATATATATATATATATATATAGTTAAGGGGACAGAAACCAGAAAATTAATATATATATATATATATATATATATATATATATATATATATATATATATATATATATATATATATATATATATATATATAGTTAAGAGAAGGAAAGAAACCAGAAAATTAAAAAATCCTATAACCTTACAAAACCAAAAAGGAAAGATACAGCCCTACGTTACAAACAGTTTACGCTAACCCTGGTCAGAATCCTCAAGAAAGTATTACTCCAGAATCCTGTTCACATATTATTTGATATAAAAACTAGATCTAGACAGAGTACAGCAAGGGTATTATTAGGTCCCAATCAACAAGGTCATTTCCCACAGAGTGTCAAGACTTTTCTATAGATGACAGTCAGGCTGTCTCACATCTCAGAAATGTACACCCCATGCTATTCAACTTCCCTAGGCCCAACTGATCAAGGTCTCTCCTTTGTATAAATATGAAGAACATTTCAGAAATAGCACAGATGTTCACTTATTTACATTCCTTATACAGAAGATTTTAGAACGTTCCCAACTGTACTACTGAAACTATTAAGCTACCCAAATATTCTCTAGTAATTATTAAATGAATAAATGAATAGGGGCTTAAAGGCACATCAGCACATGAGTTCATTCAGTGCCATTACATTTTTAACCAAATGATGATCCTTTGTCATTGTTGAAGAACGATTACTACCTAAATAAAAGTGGTTAATGTACTTAAAAAGAAAATAATTATCCATTAACTTGGATGAAACACCCCCCCCCCCCCCTAAATATCCATGCTCTTAATAGCGTGCCACAATACAATCTGTCTGGCCATGGATGAATTTTATCTGTGAGAAGAACTTTCAGATGTCTTTAAAATGATCAATTCTGGTCTGATGCTTATTTTGACTGATTTATCAACAGATTCATATGATTCATCATTCTGCAGCAATGAAAAAGAGTCAGTCTTTACTTTTCTCTAGTCATCCTACATTCTGAATGATCCATCAGGTTTTAGGACTAGAATATACAGAGAACCCCAGTACATGGTTCATTTAAGTCATTCTCCAGGAAGAGATATTGAACCCCTTTCTTGAAATATTGTTATTTAGAGGGATTCATTCGATAGGGACAAGGTTTGGTGGGAGTAGATTTTGTGACTTCAAACATTATAATATGTCGTATTAGTTCTTGTAGAAATGTCACTAAACATATGCATGAATTCATAAATCAGTTGATTCAGCTCGCACCTCTTCTTGCGTTGGATCACACAAATATGGATATTGTCATCCAGATTTTGTAGAATTCTAGAGTTATGGAGTTTTGATTGATGAGGATTAGACTTTCCCAACTCATTGACATCTCAACTTTCTTAAGGAAACGAGTTTTCAACACGAAAAGATTCCAAACAGAATCATCTCAACTGCTGTACTGTTTGAGCATATTGACATGTTTTTGTTCACTCCCCCGAGAAGTGTTGATCACATGACTGTTTTTTTTGCTTGTGGGGTTTTTTCTAGGAGGGTTAAAACTTGGCTCTTTGGATCACACGTCTTATTTGATGTGGCAGTCCATGGCCTATGGAGATCAAAGATACTTGAGAAAATGTGAAGAAATGGTTAAGCGTTTGTGCCATGCTAGTCTCCTTAAGGGCAACGATAGCAGGCTTCGAAGAGCCCCTTTTTGCTCGAGGTGTCACATACTCTGCGATGATGCAGCATATGAAAGCACCAATTACACGGTCATGCAGTGCCCTTTCAATGAAGGTAAACGAGAAATTATGTTTAAGGAGATAGATGCAATATACCCAGATTTGGACGCGGAAGACAACTTTAGTGTACTGATGGGTAAGCCTATCGAGGGATGTGACCCAGAGAGAACGGTACAGATTTGGTCGATGTGTAACGATGTAACTTTATCACACATATGTATGTGATCCTAAATGCGAGAAAGGATTGAATCTAATTAGACCTCTTACACATCTCACCTGTTAGAACTACCCAAGCCTGCTTTTCTCCTTTGTGCGTGCTCCTACACTCCAATCCTTGGCCACCTAAAGGGGGGCATGATCAGGCGCTGCTACGTGCCTTAAGCACTTTGTGCGTGCTCCTACACACCAATCCTTGGCCACCTAAAGGGGGGAGGGGGGGCATGATCAGGCGCTGCTACGTGCCTTAAGCACTTTGTGCGTGCTCCTACACACCAATCCTTGGCCACCTAAAGGGGGGAGGGGGGGCATGATCAGGCGCTGCTATGTGCCTTAAGCACTTTGTGCGTGCTCCTACACACCAATCCTTGGCCACCTAAAGGGGGGGGGGGGCATGATCAGGCGCTGCTACGTGCCTTAAGCACTTTTTGCGTGCTCATACACACCAATCCTTGGCCACCTTAAGGGGGGCATGATCAGGCGCTGCTACGTGCCTTAAGCACTTTGTGTGTGCTCCTACACACCAATCCTTGGCCACCTAAAGGGGGGAGGGGGGGGCATGATCAGGCGCTGCTACGTGCCTTAAGCACTTTGTGCGTGCTCATACACACCAATCCTTGGCCACCTAAAGGGGGGAGGGGGGGGCATGATCAGGCGCTGCTACGTGCCTTAAGCACTTTTTGCGTGCTCATACACACCAATCCTTGGCCACCTAAAGGGGGGGAGGGGGGGCATGATCAGGCGCTGCTACGTGCCTTAAGCACTTTTTCCGTGCTCATACACACCAATCCTTGGCCACCTAAAGGGGGGAGGGGGGCATGATCAGGCGCTGCTACGTGCCTTAAGCACTTTGTGCGTGCTCATACACACCAATCCTTGGCCACCTAAAGGGAGGAGGGGGGGCATGATCAGGCGCTGCTACGTGCCTTAAGCACTTTTTGCGTGCTCATACACACCAATCCTTGGCCACCTAAAGGGGGGCATGATCAGGCGCTGTTACGTGCCTTAAGCACTTTGTGCGTGCTCCTACACACCAATCCTTGGCCACCTAAAGGGGGGAGGGGGGCATGATCAGGCGCTGCTACGTGCCTTAAGCACTTTGTGCGTGCTCCTACACACCAATCCTTGGCCACCTAAAGGGGGGAGGGGGGCATGATCAGGCGCTGCTACGTGCCTTAAGCACTTTGTGCGTGCTCCTACACACCAATCCTTGGCCACCTAAAGGGGGGGAGGGGGGCATGATCAGGCGCTGCTACGTGCCTTAAGCACTTTTTGCGTGCTCCTACACACCAATCCTTGGCCACCTAAAGGGGGGCATGATCAGGCGCTGCTACGTGCCTTAAGCACTTTGTGCGTGCTCCTACACACCAATCCTTGGCCACCTAAAGGGGGGAGGGGGGCATGATCAGGCGCTGCTACGTGCCTTAAGCACTTTGTGCGTGCTCATACACACCAATCCTTGGCCACCTAAAGGGGGGGAGGGGGGGGCATGATCAGGCGCTGCTACGTGCCTTAAGCACTTTTTGCGTGCTCCTACACACCAATCCTTGGCCACCTAAAGGGGGGAGGGGGGGCATGATCAGGCGCTGCTACGTGCCTTAAGCACTTTTTGCGTGCTCCTACACACCAATCCTTGGCCACCTAAAGGGGGGCATGATCAGGCGCTGTTACGTGCCTTAAGCACTTTGTGCGTGCTCATACACACCAATCCTTGGCCACCTAAAGGGGGGAGGGGGGGCATGATCAGGCGCTGCTACGTGCCTTAAGCACTTTTTGCGTGCTCCTACACACCAATCCTTGGCCACCTAAAGGGGGGAGGGGGGGCATGATCAGGCGCTGCTACGTGCCTTAAGCACTTTGTGCGTGCTCCTACACACCAATCCTTGGCCACCTAAAGGGGGGAGGGGGGGCATGATCAGGCGCTGCTACGTGCCTTAAGCACTTTGTGCGTGCTCCTACACACCAATCCTTGGCCACCTAAAGGGGGGAGGGGGGGCATGATCAGGCGCTGCTATGTGCCTTAAGCACTTTGTGCGTGCTCCTACACACCAATCCTTGGCCACCTAAAGGGGGGGGGGCATGATCAGGCGCTGCTACGTGCCTTAAGCACTTTTTGCGTGCTCATACACACCAATCCTTGGCCACCTTAAGGGGGGCATGATCAGGCGCTGCTACGTGCCTTAAGCACTTTGTGTGTGCTCCTACACACCAATCCTTGGCCACCTAAAGGGGGGAGGGGGGGGCATGATCAGGCGCTGCTACGTGCCTTAAGCACTTTGTGCGTGCTCATACACACCAATCCTTGGCCACCTAAAGGGGGGAGGGGGGGGCATGATCAGGCGCTGCTACGTGCCTTAAGCACTTTTTGCGTGCTCATACACACCAATCCTTGGCCACCTAAAGGGGGGAGGGGGGGCATGATCAGGCGCTGCTACGTGCCTTAAGCACTTTTTCCGTGCTCATACACACCAATCCTTGGCCACCTAAAGGGGGGAGGGGGGCATGATCAGGCGCTGCTACGTGCCTTAAGCACTTTGTGCGTGCTCATACACACCAATCCTTGGCCACCTAAAGGGAGGAGGGGGGGCATGATCAGGCGCTGCTACGTGCCTTAAGCACTTTTTGCGTGCTCATACACACCAATCCTTGGCCACCTAAAGGGGGGCATGATCAGGCGCTGTTACGTGCCTTAAGCACTTTGTGCGTGCTCCTACACACCAATCCTTGGCCACCTAAAGGGGGGAGGGGGGCATGATCAGGCGCTGCTACGTGCCTTAAGCACTTTGTGCGTGCTCCTACACACCAATCCTTGGCCACCTAAAGGGGGGAGGGGGGCATGATCAGGCGCTGCTACGTGCCTTAAGCACTTTGTGCGTGCTCCTACACACCAATCCTTGGCCACCTAAAGGGGGGAGGGGGGCATGATCAGGCGCTGCTACGTGCCTTAAGCACTTTTTGCGTGCTCCTACACACCAATCCTTGGCCACCTAAAGGGGGGCATGATCAGGCGCTGCTACGTGCCTTAAGCACTTTGTGCGTGCTCCTACACACCAATCCTTGGCCACCTAAAGGGGGGAGGGGGGCATGATCAGGCGCTGCTACGTGCCTTAAGCACTTTGTGCGTGCTCATACACACCAATCCTTGGCCACCTAAAGGGGGGAGGGGGGGGCATGATCAGGCGCTGCTACGTGCCTTAAGCACTTTTTGCGTGCTCCTACACACCAATCCTTGGCCACCTAAAGGGGGGAGGGGGGGCATGATCAGGCGCTGCTACGTGCCTTAAGCACTTTTTGCGTGCTCCTACACACCAATCCTTGGCCACCTAAAGGGGGGCATGATCAGGCGCTGTTACGTGCCTTAAGCACTTTGTGCGTGCTCATACACACCAATCCTTGGCCACCTAAAGGGGGGAGGGGGGGCATGATCAGGCGCTGCTACGTGCCTTAAGCACTTTTTGCGTGCTCCTACACACCAATCCTTGGCCACCTAAAGGGGGGAGGGGGGGCATGATCAGGCGCTGCTACGTGCCTTAAGCACTTTGTGCGTGCTCCTACACACCAATCCTTGGCCACCTAAAGGGGGGAGGGGGGGGCATGATCAGGCGCTGCTACGTGCCTTAAGCACTTTGTGCGTGCTCCTACACACCAATCCTTGGCCACCTAAAGGGGGGAGGGGGGGCATGATCAGGCGCTGCTACGTGCCTTAAGCACTTTGTGCGTGCTCCTACACACCAATCCTTGGCCACCTAAAGGGGGGCATGATCAGGCGCTGCTACGTGCCTTAAGCACTTTGTGCGTGCTCCTACACACCAATCCTTGGCCACCTAAAGGGGGGAGGGGGGGCATGATCAGGCGCTGCTACGTGCCTTAAGCACTTTGTGCGTGCTCCTACACACCAATCCTTGGCCACCTAAAGGGGGGGAGGGGGGGCATGATCAGGCGCTGCTACGTGCCTTAAGCACTTTTTGCGTGCTCCTACACACCAATCCTTGGCCACCTAAAGGGGGGCATGATCAGGCGCTGCTACGTGCCTTAAGCACTTTGTGCGTGCTCATACACACCAATCCTTGGCGACCTAAAGGGGGGAGGGGGGGCATGATCAGGCGCTGCTACGTGCCTTAAGCACTTTTTGCGTGCTCCTACACACCAATCCTTGGCCACCTAAAGGGGGAGGGGGGGCATGATCAGGCGCTGCTACGTGCCTTAAGCACTTTTTGCGTGCTCCTACACACCAATCCTTGGCCACCTAAAGGGGGGCATGATCAGGCGCTGCTACGTGCCTTAAGCACTTTGTGCGTGCTCATACACACCAATCCTTGGCGACCTAAAGGGGGGAGGGGGGGCATGATCAGGCGCTGCTACGTGCCTTAAGCACTTTTTGCGTGCTCCTACACACCAATCCTTGGCCACCTAAAGGGGGGCATGATCAGGCGCTGCTACGTGCCTTAAGCACTTTTTGCGTGCTCCTACACACCAATCCTTGGCCACCTAAAGGGGGGCATGATCAGGCGCTGCTACGTGCCTTAAGCACTTTGTGCGTGCTCATACACACCAATCCTTGGCGACCTAAAGGGGGGAGGGGGGGCATGATCAGGCGCTGCTACGTGCCTTAAGCACTTTTTGCGTGCTCCTACACACCAATCCTTGGCCACCTAAAGGGGGGCATGATCAGGCGCTGCTACGTGCCTTAAGCACTTTGTGCGTGCTCCTACACACCAATCCTTGGCCACCTAAAGGGGGGAGGGGGGGCATGATCAGGCGCTGCTACGTGCCTTAAGCACTTTTTGCGTGCTCCTACACACCAATCCTTGGCCACCTAAAGGGGGGAGGGGGGGCATGATCAGGCGCTGCTACGTGCCTTAAGCACTTTTTGCGTGCTCCTACACACCAATCCTTGGCCACCTAAAGGGGGGCATGATCAGGCGCTGCTACGTGCCTTAAGCACTTTGTGCGTGCTCATACACACCAATCCTTGGCCACCTAAAGGGGGGAGGCGGGCATGATCAGGCGCTGCTACGTGCCTTAAGCACTTTTTGCGTGCTCCTACACACCAATCCTTGGCCACCTAAAGGGGGTGGGGGCATGATCAGGCGCTGCTTCGTGCTTTAAGGAGCAGCGTCGACTCTCTTTCTTTGAGCTAGAGGACAAATACCTCTGTATATGTTGTATACATCTAACCTGTGTATGGGTAAATAGTTTTTGTTTGTCCTTTTTATTCATAATTACTACTTTCTGTTTTGTTATTATTTACATTGATTGATGTACTATTTTTCAATTATATGCTTACAGCAAATAAAAGTACTCTACTCTTTTGTTGTCACATCATATATTGTCATCAGTTTTTGTTGAGCCGATTCCAAGTTTGATTATTTAATTCGAAAATCTGGCATATAGTCTTTAAGGTTTAAAGGTGTGAAGCTCTCAGAAGGAAGATTTTCCTTAAGAAGTTTCAGATGTCCATGTACTCTATGGACAAAGATTAGCTCAAAAGGACTGAAAGGTGTGAAGCTCTCAGAAGGAAGATTTTCCTTAAGAAGTTTCAGATGTCCATGTACTCTATGGACAAAGATTAGCTCAAAAGGACTGAAACCAAATTTGCACAGAATCTCTAACTGCAAATAAATTATGGTGAAAGCTCTCATCTCACTCCTATTTTGTATAGTAATGGGTCCTAACCATGGTTTTCATTATTCAACTACTGTAATGCTCCTTATTGAAAACTTCCTGTTATAAAAGTTAGGTCTTGTATACACAAAAGTTGTTTCATGAGACAAACTAAGCATTTCTGCACAGTATGTTTGAGGGATCACAATCTGATACTTGACTGTGCAATCATTAATTGCAAGGATGCCTAGCGGCTGCGCTTTCTCATCGAAATACAATTTCTGACAAAACAGAATACAGAAAACTGTGAAGTTTCTTTCTCATTAACAGCCCTTTAAATCAAAGATGATATTTCACGGTCAACGTGTTGATTCCTTATTAGGTGTGACCTAAACTGTGGTTATAAACCTTAGTAATTCGACGTAAGAGAATGTTAGTTTGGACATTGCATTTGTCTGTATGTTTTCAAGCATATATATAGAAGAGAGTAAGACATCCTTCCAGAATTAAAGAATTTAGAATGTGAAGTTTCTGACAATGGCTTTTCTACCTATAGAATAATAATTGCACACGTATATACTTGTGCCCAAAGGCACTTACAACTAGCAAGTTATGAATTAGCCTATATATGGTAGAAAGGTGATGATAATTGTAATTGAGACTTCTCCGAAAACGGCAAGACATCTTCCAGAAAAGGAGATTGAGATGCTCCTATATCCCATAGAATGGTAATAGGGGTAGATGGTGGAGTATTTAAGGTGATGAGTACCATTGCAAGCTAGTTAAAAGCCCCATCCCAAAACACACCTCACAGTAGCATAATCAAATAAAAAGGTGTATCGCTAGATTCCAGAATGTTATTATAGAGAGCATATCATAGCCAACAGTCCTTAGTCAACCGATATTCTATACCATTTCAATATTTACAACTTTTCACTCAAATGACATATTCTCATTACTTTCAAAGGTAATAGTCACTGCATGTTCAGAATTACCTTAGGGATATCATTGTCTATACCCAATAAGAAGTCAATTTGAGATTGTTGACCTCTAAAGATTTTTACAGGCCATACATTGAAAAGTTTAGTTAGAGATCTTTACACCAACTTCACTTGGTAACCTCACGGGCTCATGGCTAGCACCTATTTATAGCATCCTGACCACAAGCCATTCTCTTGAGATCGTCGAGGTGTATCATTGTGCAACTGTCTTTTGTTTCCGGTGCTCAGAAGTGATCAGCGAGGTATGTCCACTACTATCAATGGGTTTCCGATGCCTCCACACATGAGATATCTTACTAAAATTTTCAATCTTATGTCCTGTAAAAATCTTTAGCAGTAAAAGATCAAATAATTACTTCTTATTGGGTATAGTCAATGATATCCCTAAAGTAACTGTGAACCTGTGGTGACCATCACCTGCGTAAGTAATGAGAATATGTCATTTGAGTGAAAAGTTGTAAATATTGAAATGAATTAGAATATGAGTTTACTACCGACGGCTGACTATGATATTCTCTCCCTGATGACACCTAGGAACCTGGAGATACAACTTGCTATATGATTATGCTGCTGTGAGGTGTGTTTTGGGATGGGGCTTTTAACTAGCTTGCAATGGGACTCATCACCTTAACAGTGTTACAGTGCTCTCTGGTATGAATGGTTCCTACCCAAGCATAATGATATCCAGACGTGCTGCAATGACCTGAAGACGTGTGTGTGTGTGTGTGTGTGTGTGTGTGTGTGTGTGTGCATACTGGGAATGGTGGAATATGTTATTTGAACTATCTTATATGTACATCGCATTATATTTGGGTAAAAGAATCAAGCCAGCAACCCCCGTTTCGTAGGTTGACCACATTACAAAACAAACTCTATTTCATTATGACTAATAATCAAGCATTTTCCCTGTATTAGCATTAGATGGTATCAGGACAATATCCCCCCGGACAATATCCCCCCGGACAATATCCCCCGGACAATATCCCCCCGGACAATATCCCCCCAGGACAAAATCCCAGGCCATATGTATGTATATATATCCCATGTATATATATATATATATATATATATATATATATATATATATATATATATATATATATATATATATATATTATTTAGTTCTATTTGATTGAGATTTCCTTACTCATTTCACTGTGAGCTTATTTTGATAACCAAGCATGCTGCCACGCCTTACATGTGAAACGTGTTTGTCATGGTACACTCTCCATATCCTATCTAATGAACTCCCCATTTCTGACCCTAAACGTCACTGAGCAAAGAACCATTCACGCCAAGACTGCCTTCTGAAAAACTTCGTCTGGATCAAAAATGATTTCCAAAACATTATGAGAATAAATCACTTTTACAAAATCACATTTGATGAGAGTTGTTGTTTTTTTGGCCAAGATTAATATTTCTTCATAAAAAACGTTTTAGGATACGCTTTGGTTCGAACGTTATCGCAAAAGAATATTCGGATAATTCGGAGTCAACCGGTGGGAATAGGTTAACTAGGTCAAACGTCACTGAGTCCTCTCAATATTCAAAGGTTGTCCTTTGTCGTTTGTCGGGCAGTTTTGCGTTTATTTCTGTTAAATGCATACCGGTCGCCGTAGATATGAATAGGGTGCACTTTCCTCACCTCGCCATCCATTGTGTACATGTTGCCAGAGTGACAGACTAGTCTGCGGAGATGTTTTGCAAAGATCCAAATCGCGCCTACGTCGAACGTGTAACTCGACTCTATACTACCTTATCCTACATCTATTCCACTGCTAAATCCAACTTACAAAATACTCTTTTCAAGTTAAGGTTTGGGCAAAAGGGAGAGTGGGCGAAAACAAGATGCAACTATTCAAACTATGAGGTACGCCCCGTCCTTGAATTTTTAGGTTGTGTACCCAGTTTGTACTTTGTTTCGACTTAACTGAGGAAAAGTGTGTAGACGAGAACACATCCAAACACAAACACACTCAGACAAACACACACACGCGCGCGCGCACACACACACACACACACACATATATATATATATATATATATATATATATATATATATATATATATATATATATATATATATATATATATATATATATATATATACGTATATACGTTTATATATATATATATATATATATATATATATATATATATATATATATATATATATATATATATATATATATATATATATATATATATATATATATATAT
>CAWWDR010001151.1:0-11495 GCA_963942565.1 Maea johnstoni | reverse complement strand
AGAATGTAGAATTAGACACAGAGATATGAGTATTGTATTTTAGTGTATATTTATTGACTGCACATATGTATCGTACAACATCATACAGTATACAAAACATATTTTCATATAACATAATTTAAATCTTTAACAGAAATTTGAAAGTACTAGAGGGCTTGAGCATGACTCAGCCTAGGCACGGAGTATGCTTTTACTCTGACAGAAGCATTATAATTTAGTTAATACTGCTCAAAAAAGGAAGAAAGAGAAAACTATTTACATCCTGTAAGGCATATCCGCCTTAACGCTCTGAGGTCTAGCTCGTACTATATCAGGGTGCAATAAAAATTCATATGCAAGAAAATGGTATTGTCTTAAACTCTATGCTACAATCACATACGGCCTATCAAGACGCGTCTATACATTCTGCTTATACATCCACGTGAGTACGGTCGGGATTTTGACTTTTGAACTTTCTTGTTACTTCTTGTGCTCAGAGGATGTGTGGTATGCTAGCGCCAACCAGAGATTGGTGTCTACGTAATGAGTCAATAAAGACTATAGCCTGAACACAATGGGCCTTCCCAGGTCTCTTCCGGATGTATGTGTTTGATGGTAGCATAATACAGTCAACTCTCAGTACACGTACATGTATGGTGTATGCCTATGTGTGTGTAGGTAAGTCCGGGTGTTTTGGTTGACCAGTGATGCGGTGTATCCTGTGGGTCAGAGTGACTATGTGACATGAAGGGACCACATGACCTACTTAAAGGCCAGGTGAACTTTTACGACTCAGACATGATACAGGAAGTGAAGATGTGATAGATAGATAGACCCCTTAAAGGAAGCTGTGGTGTGATATGTGATATACCCAAGGTGTTACGAGGCAGAGCCGAGTAATTACCCCAATGCTATCACAATTACCACAGCCCTCTGAGGAGTCAATGTAGCTTGTGCTACAGTTGACTGCTTTCCACCTATCACCGGCCAAGAAGAACTTGTCTCGAGCACTCTTCCTCAATACCCTTGGGTAACACCTTTGTAGTTAAAGTAACTTAAAGAACAACAGAATACAGAAGTGTGGGCTATGCAATATCAACCTACACTTCTCGACGCCTGTGATTGGTGGAAGGCTGGCAAGTGTGGAACAATTGTATTTTCAACATATTGCTGAAGAGGGCCCTGCAGAAATGGTTCTCACCCCCACCCTGCACTCACATACCAATACTATTGACAACTACTGGGCGGAATCAACATGAAGATTCTAGTAAATGAATTTCAGACTCTTTTTAGAACAATTGGCACCATTCTGAAGCAGTAATGGTATGGCAGTAGTGTTTATTCATTGTGCCAAAACGATAGAACTAAATACTGAGAACGGAGACAACATAGTGTTACAATAAAACAATACCGTACAGACAAGAATAATGTTTACTAGTAGTAAAACTCTGAAGCACTTTATAATTCAACGTGTTTAAATAGCAAATCCTAGGACACGGTGGATTCTTCAATTTGCATATAATAGGTAGCATGTTATGTGCAATGAGTGCATAGTATGTATCTAGAATCTCGCGCCTCGCAAATCCTCACAAGGAGACCCCTGTTATCTGGTGTTATATTACACAGAGGGTGGGAATACCGTTAAGGTACTCGTCCAAAAGGATAAACAAGAAAAACAATCAACCCATTGTTGTCTTTTATAGCCCTATATGATCTGTTAAACATCTTATATTACATTTGACATTGTCAGCTGCTGGGACACAACCGGAATTACCACTTACCACATTTAGACAAAATATTTTTTTTATAAAAACGAGTTATTTCTACAGCATATTTTTGTTATCCGCAAATACACGGGGTAGGAGTAGAATGTGTTGAACGTTTAAAGAAGTTTAAAAAGAAGAGAGAGTGTATTAGTTCCATTTCCACCTTTTGTTGCACTTTTCGGTGTGTTTGTTTTATTTCTACGTAACTAAAAAGTTATATACTGTAAATCACTTAAGTATAGCGGGAACAATAATATAGCGATAATAGCGTTCTGCCCATATGCACTATTGTAAAATCCCGTCTTCATTAAATTCTTAATTGAACTTGCTGCTGCTGTTCCCGTTCACCGCTATACTTAGATCACGCTATCCAGGGCAGTATCGTAATTACGCTATATAATGTTGACGCCATATCTAAGTGATTTACAGTATGTGATAAATAGAAGGAATGCTGTCGTACAATGTGGTGCTAATTATCTTGAACACCTGAAAGAAAGACCTTATTGGAAAAACCGGGAAGATATTTTGTTCTATGCAAGCTTCCTTAAAACCATCGTAGCGGTTAGACAATATGAAGTGATGAAACCAGAGAGGCGCTGAATGTGTCTTATACACCTTTTAAAAATATTTTGATAATATGATAATGAATTAAACATTTATGTGTGATGAATAATAATAATTTGCCTTTATGTCTCTCATAATCATTTTAGAGTGGTCACTACACGTTTATTCAACTTGTTTATGTTGTACTTGACGTTTGTATATATTTATCCATACTGAGCGGGACTTTAGATTATTATTATTATTATTATTATTATTATTATTATTAATCATTATTATTATTATTATTATCATTATTATTATTATTATTATTATTATTATTATTATTACTATAATTATTATTAATTTATTAAATTATTAGATTATTAAATTTCATCATTATTATTAGTATCGTTTTTATCATTATCATTATATTGTTATTTACTATTATCATCTCTATATTACTATCTACTATCTACTATATCAACTTATTGTTAACCCAGCAATTACCCATGGTGATTCTACATCTCTCCTTGTGGCAACGCCACTGGCGTGGCAAGGAAGGATATATCATTATAACACATTCCGTCGCTGCTCTCGTGTATCCACCTCATTAGCTGCCTATTTCCCCTTCACCCTAGCCTCTACCAGTTAATACCCGAAACCCGTCAAGCGGCGCAGTTGCTGAAGCACCCATTTTGGGCACACCTGACGGATGCGAACACCCTGATTTAGGTACAAAAATTCCGCCCTCTTTTCATTCGGAACACACCTATCTAATAACACACAAGATATATTATGGCGCAAAGCGGAGTCTGGCGAAGGTAGGTAGATGCTCATCATGTTAACAAACGTACCATCAACAGTAATGTATGAATTATTAACAGTTTCTTCTTAGCCTGGAAATAACACTGAGCCACACAAGTGTGTTTACTGTATACTCGATCATGGGAAATCACGGAGTATGGAGACACCTGTGAAGGATATGTTTAGAATCCTGATCATCACTTATATCTACCTCTACTTATCATTTCTGTAGATACGTAACTATCAATAACAAATCACGAATTCTGGGGATATATAACACTACTTAGTAATGGCATATATCTTCACCTTGGTTATTTATAAACTGGTCCTAAGGCACTGACCTATTTCGTGTGTTAGCTGAATTGCACAATGATTGCTCTCACTAGCAAAAACAGCCAGACTATTTTGGTGGTGTCGTTTTGATAAAAATGCGAAAATGGTCGATTATTGGTTATCAAACGAGAAATCTTGACCGGCACCCAAGCGATTAAGTCGAATTCAAATGTATTGTAAATGTAAGCTTCTTCACGAAGATGTTATATCAAAAGTATCGCAGCTTCCTTGTTTCACGTTTAAAGAGGATGCCAAGAAAAAGGTTGTTTCTCACAATTTCTCTGTAAGGCAACAGTATGGGTAAATGTGTATTTAGTCTTTTAGAGTATATTTTGAAGTTATATGCCCATTTAGAGGGTATCAACAGACTGATCCTTATATCTAATTCCAGGTTTATTGCGGTGATGTTTCTATATACCTATCAACAGAGTATGAAAATATACATGAAGAATTGATCTCATAGATAATGAACGGAATAACTATTGATTTATAATCTTTCCCCACGGTTTACTATAATTTCAATAGAAATCTTGAGAGAAGTGGATCGATGACAGAAATTGCAGCCACACCCTTCACACGTCAATTCACACTATCAAGGGTGTATACATGTAGGCAGTGTTCCAACCCTTAACATTCTTATTCCTATTTCTTTTTAATTGTAACTGTAAGCCTATTGAGTGTACTATACATGTAAAACATCATACCATATAGTTAGTTCCTTAAATCATAGTAACGCAAAATATAGTATAACATGCCGGACACAAAACAACATCTAACAGGAAATAGTTACAAATTTAACTTATATTCACACTATCAAGGGTGTATACATGTAGGCTGTGTTCCAACCTGTTACATTCTTATTCATATTCTTTTTTTATTGCAGCTGTAAGTTTATTGACTGTACTATATATGTACAACATCATAAAATATAATTAGTTCCTCAAATCATAGTAACGCAAAAACGTGGTATAACATAAAGATATACAAAGAAAAGTATACAAAAAAGGCCAGACACAAAACAGCATCTAACAGGAAATAATTACGAATTAAACTTATATTAGTGTTAGTTTAAATGTCACCTAACCTAACAACGGAAGAGGTTAGTAAAAAGGTGGCGGATCGACTTTTATCCCACATGCGCTTAAATTACACTGATTCACCCATCCATAAACGAGTAATTGTACCTACAATCAGTGTATTGTTCGAGTTTGACTTTCCCCAGTGGCCTCATACCTTGCATGATCAGTAAGGCGACACTACAGAACAGGATGCGGGATTTGGTTTTTTCCTTTCTGTTACCTTAAAGGACAAAAACAACCTTAACATAGGCCAAATCTCATCACAACAATATAAATGTTGTCAAATTCTTACTCTACCCCCAACTATTCCTATGTTCCCACGTTCGATTCCTGACGCAAGTAATGTCCAAATATTGATCTTAGTACTATAAGCAGGCTATGTGTTTCCAATATGTATCTATCACCAAGACGCAAACCAAGCAACCAGTAAAGTACAGTAGGAAACAAGTAAGTCTTAATCGTGACTGGTCCGTTTATAATCGGGGACTAGTGTCCGGGGTAAACCAGCGGATCATCCCAAGTCACTGTTCCTGACCGACAGCAAGCACTCGCGCAACCTTAGACCACTCGACATTTGGGGCCAGCCCCGTGGTATATGTGAATACCTTCATTTGGTGCAGGCATGTATTTGCCAATCTTAACCCGTAGTTCCCCTTTAATCAAGCATACGTTACTCGCTTGACATTCAGTCAGTCAGCCAAGCAGGGATGCACTGAAGCACGCAAAGGGTTTGTGTGACGAGTAAACATACCCATGTATTTGCCTACACAAAGGTCCATTCCCCTCAAGTTGTATACGGAGCACTTCCCGGCCGTGTGGTATTGAGGCACCCAAAATATCATGAGGCCTTTACCAATAGACATATAAACCGTATATACACATGGCCTGTGTCGTACAGAAATATCGTTAAGTTTGGCTGAAAGTTTCTTTTATATCAATTGGGTTGAACCTGCTCAAATATACTATTTCAAATGTCTAGCTCATTATTTCTTGATTATGCCTTATAGTGCCTAAATCGTTTCTCGGTCTTTCCCATTCCTCATTTCCGCCGGAAGTACGATGGAAACTCACAACACACTCAGTTACCCGGTCATCTCTTTTCACATTTATACCAATGAACTTAGATATTGAATACATTGACATGGGAATGAGTTTCATCTACTAATAAATCGTCAACTTTTTAACTAGGAGCGCAGTTTAGTAATATTGTTATAAAAAAACTAAAAGTGCGGTGGATTCTGATAGCTTTAAGTGTAAATAAGGCATACCCAGCTGAAGGTGATGTTCAATCATTGTTTGAAAGATATGAGACATCCTTAAAACGCATAGGAATTCAAGAAATGATCTCTCTCTCGCGAGCAGAGCGCTCGCTCTCGCGCTCGAGATCTCTCGGCGTCTCTCTCTCGTCGTATAGAGTTCTTTAGTATGTGTAGTGATATATGTATAGTATATAGTATATATAGATAGTAGTTAGATATAGTTATATTTATATATATATATATTATATATATATATATATATATATATATATATATATATATATATATATATATATATCTATATATATATATATTTAAAAGTCTTAAAAGTCTTATTGTTCTCGTCTTTCCGACGACATTTTAAGTAAGAAGGACATGTGGACAAGTTTAAATCTTCTCTTGCGACTTTATAACTTCCATGTTTTGAACTGTCAGATGATGGTCCGGTGGCAGGTGAACTTAGGACCCGGATGTACGCTCAATACATCTCTATGTCTAGTTTTTTTGTAACGCGAGACCCGGGTGTTCCTCGATGCCTAGAACGGGGGCGAATCCAGAATACCCGTCGAGGGTGTTCGCTTGGTACGAGGAGGTTCCTTTTACCAGAGAGCAATATATACCTCGAATTTGAGCAAAACTAAAGAGAAGTTCTGAAAATCATGACTTCACGTCATAAAATAGAGTATAGTCGAACTGAATGCCCAACCGCTAACAGCTGTACAGGTAATCTAAACTAGAAGCGAGACTGGAATAGAATTGACAGGTAGCAAACCGTCCTTTGTCAACTCATTATATTGTATTTCAACATTTACAGTATACAGTATCTAAAGGCAGTGTCAATCTATGTATAAGAGAGAGAGAGAGAGAGAGAGAGAGAGAGAGAGAGAGAGAGAGAGAGAGAGAGAGAGAGAGAGAATTCTAGAACACATAACACATTGCCCGTATAGCGCTTTACCCCTGGAGGGGTGTGTGTATTTCTTAGCCTGCATTGCAGTCTTAACACACACCCATATACACACACACACTTATATATATATATATATATATATATATATATATATATATATATATATATATATATATATATATATATATATATATATATATATATATATATAAACTAGTAATATATATACATGTATATATATATATATATATATATATATATATATATATATATATATATATATATATATATACATATATATATATATATATATATATATATATATATATATATATATATATATATATATATATATATATATATATATATATATATATATATATATATATATATATATATATAAGTGTGTGTGTGTATATGGGTGTGTGTGCATATATGTATATACACACACCACATAGAACAGCTACACCCATCACCTCAAATGCCCCTGTCGACTCTAAGGTGACTATCAGGTTTCCTCTTCACCAACATCCTTGTTATTAAGGTGCACAGTATTTCTCAGGCGTGTTCATAACCCCATTGACAGCCAGCGAAGCATGACAGGGCGTGCACTTCACGACACATGCTCAGAATGACACCAGCCAAAAAGGCTATGAAATGGTGTTTGTCATGTTTAACCTTTTAAAGCCCAACGTACAGTTCACCAGGGCAGCATGTGTAAGTAATGTGCGCCTGAAGGCATCCTGCCCAAAACTCAGGGCTTGGGCCCTCGGTCTTCTCGGGATGAACCTTTAATACACATACTGCCCAGGTGAAAAGTTTTTAATGTTTTTTGACTGCTTCCATGAACAATCAGTATAGTGTGATTTGATTAATAGTACCTTGTGGTGTATAGTTTACAGAACCACAATACAAGTTAAACAGGTTAAAGAATCTTTTATTTTTATAACAACTCGTGTAATGAAATTTGTAAATGGCATTCATTCATTTATCAATCTTGTATCTGAAATACCTTCAGATTGTTGAAAAGTTTCTGTCTCTGTCTAAAGTTTGTGCCACACCATTACAGACAGTGGGGTGTGGAGTGTGAGAAAGGGAACCAGGTGAAAAAGAGCCACCTATTGATCAAACCGAGAATAATGTAGTGTAAGGTTGATGTATATTGCTAAATTTTACATATTCTGATTGCATACCTTTATCTGCTTAAATATGGCTTTGAAAATATTTCAGACTTTAGATACCAATTTAGTGATAGATCTTTTATTGTAAGCATTATTGTTTACATAGATGATCACTAAGCATGAGATGGGGATGCATGAAAAGGGTATCTATGTAAGTTGATAGTGATTTGGATACTAGTATTATCAATACTTATTTGTTAGATCATATCAGTGGCTGCCTTGATCAGTCTAGGAAGGCATTGTGAGGTTCCATTTAATGCCCAGTACTGAGGAGGCAGTTAAGGGATTAATTGACCGGTCATATGGTACAAATCAGATTGGACAATCACAAGGAAGCAATGATAATTACGATTGATGACCTCTCTCTCTCTCTCTCTCTCTCTCTCTCTCTCTCTCTCTCTCTCTCTCTCTCTCTCTCTCTCTCTCTCTCTCCACACGTTTACATGTGTGAATGTATGTGTGTATGTGCGTTTGCATGTATGTATGTGTGTGTGGGTGTGCGAGCGTGCGTGTGTTCGCCAATAACTATTATTAAAGCCGTATTGACTGTTCCCCAGGGCGTTATGAGGGTTTGTCATAGGCCTGACGGCTGGTGGGCTAGACCAAGGACCGAAGGGCAACCCACCAGCCTGAGGGCCTATGGCAAATCCTCATAACGCCCTGGGGAACTGTCTATAAGGCATTTATTATTGATCATAAAAGAACAGACCTCTTGGTTTTAAATGACCATTTATTTCAATGAGACAAAATTATGACTGGGCAATAACTAAGTTTTGGAAAATAAAAGAATTTAACATTGTCCGTAGCACTAGGAGTGAGGGCAATGTTAAACATGACTGAGCGATCCTGAGGCAATGTAAACTAAGTAGGAAGTATCATGAACATATAACATGTGGTCACACGGTACAAATAAAGCATTTTGATTGTAGGAGATAGCTGAGGCAATATTAATTGCCTTTATCGACTGCAGCCCATATTGGCTGGTACTCTTAATGCCACCTCTAACCGTCACGTTCCCCTTCCAATCAAAACGTAAGAGGTATGCAATATTTGTATCAATACGAAATGATGTTGCCAAAGCAATACGCCCGATACCAGCTGTCATGGTATAACAGCAATATAGGTTCTACCCGGCGGGTTTTTATTGGACTGGGCATTGTATAACAAACAGCTAGCACCTTGTATATTCACATTTAGCTGGAAATAAAGTGTATGTGTCGTATCAAAGCAAATGAGTGCTTGGTAGGAGTTCATTTGCCAAATATCTATGTACCAGTGAATAGTAAAGTTGTCAGATATACGGCGCATTTCATGATGAGTGCAATAGATGTTGAGATACGAAGGTAAGAAACCACACCTCTATCATTGATTTACATCGTGAAGGTATTTGTAGGTTTTGAGACACCACCCTATTTACTTTTCAGGTTAATCACTATTCAATAAATGCGCGGATGTGCCGTTTGCGATACACACAGAAACAAACATTATATATATATATATATATATATATATATATATATATATATATATATATATATATATATATATATATATATATATATATATATATATATATATAATATATATATATATATATATATATATATAATATATATAATATATATATATATATATATATATATATATATATATATATATATATATATATATATATATATATATATATATATATATATATATATATATATACACACACACACATATATATATATATTTATATATATATATATATATATATATATATATATATATATATATATATATATATATATATATATATATATATATATATATATATATATATATATATATATATATATATATATATATATATATATTTATATATACATATATATACATACTTTGAATTGACTTTTTTATAATTCTTCACCTGTTTCTGTTCAAGCAACAACATGTACTACGACGGCGGTGCCTACAATCCCCCTCGCCAAGCCCAGCCGTACCAGCAATACGACATGGACCCCAACCCCTATGCCATGAAGCAGCCCTCCCCCTATAGTGTGGGCAGGGAACGATGGTCCTGGGCCAGCACAGTCTGCTCCGTCGTCTCTATGTGGTTCTGCTGCGCCATCTGTGGGTTCGTCGGCACACTCTACGCGATTCTCGGGTACGCGGATCACAAGTCGGGCGATGTCGAGCGGTCTCGCGGAAAGGTTAGGTGCTCATGGGGCTGGGCCATTGCGGCCATCGTTTGCGGAATCATAATCATCGTTACAGTTATTGCTGTTTTCACTACAGTATACAAAACATGGTTGGACCAAATTCTTAGTGCCACTTCAGTATTTGGGACCTAAACGTAGAAGTAGACAAGGAATTCCATGGACGCCTCACGTTGGCGTTTCACCGGGACCAAGTTATACCATACTATTCTAGTATGAATCGTACCGAATGAAATGAATCACCGGAAATTTTGTTAAAATGATACAGGCAAACCTACATAACTTGGATACACATGGAATGGTAATACGTGTGATATAGGTATGAGGTTTATTTGTACCATGTATTCATATCGGTAAAATACGAGACAGTGGAGTCTTAATATATATTTACACACGGCCTACCAATTGCGAATTGCAATTTCGTTTCTGCCATGCCCAAGCGTTCTCGGGACCATCAAGTCATTGCTGATTGAAAGGAACATTTTCATTCGCCTTGAGAGGAACACAAACCTCGGACCATGAAGGAACGATGAGACACAACAAGCCTTCAGTGCTATATGCGCCACACCGCTAGGCCGTGGGGATGCCCCGACAAGCAGAAAATCTTCAAGATGTTTTCGGCAGGGCGAGGGTTTTCGACGTACGCCCTTATTAGATAAGATAGTATATGTATCACTTGTTGTATTTCATTCGATACGTCATAACAGACACTACCACTACCTACAATCTAACAGCCCTGCTAAGAATGCGTAGATCTTCCAAACAGTTTGATGCGAAGGCACCGGCATCTGTCATATTGAGGATATATTTTCAACCATACTTAATAAAGAAAAATCACGTCACATCTAGGAAGGTTAAGATGGCTGAACTTCTTTTGGGTAATTAAAAGCAATAATGAAAAACGACAGGGTATACATTGCAAGTGTCATTCATTTTTATTTACTGTTGCAACATGATATCGTCTTTGATATCGACGTGGATGTTTACCTGTACGTGGTTAGACTAATTCAGATCGAAGAAGAACGCACAGGTGTAAAAACTACTAAATTGGCAATAATTGGTTAACTTCTACAAGTTTACTGTTTATCAAATAGTTGTATTTCAGGTGATTCATTACTATCATGGTGTGTGTGTATTTGTGTTTCGTGATCATTGAATCGTGTTAATATCTAGCGTTTGAATTTCCCACACATTTATTTTCTTGTTTTAGAAGAAAGTGTGTGTTACGTCCAATGTTGATACTTACACGAGATATTTGTTTTACTATTGTATTGTATAATATTGTATCATGATTATTCCTATGTACATTTTACGTATATATTACTTTTAGCTATTTGATCCAGTATTTATGTGATCTAAAATGTAGACATATGTTTGTTATACAAGACATACAAATCTGCGAGGGAAAACGTTTCATTACGAAGCGCCATCTATTAATATATT
>CAWWDR010001150.1:0-25000 GCA_963942565.1 Maea johnstoni | reverse complement strand
ACCTGCTCCCCTTGAAGAAAGTTTGCGAACCCTCTCTTTTCACGGCCCGCTGCACACGCCAGCCCTTTCAATGAGATCGTGGGTATAGTTAAAGTCTCTATCTCTCGCTCAGGTATGGCTGACACCTCTGATCTTAGGGATGTCACGGCGCTCAAGATCTGCTCTCTCATTCTTTATGTGAACCGATAATTCTCCATCGACGTGAGTCCTATACAGTGGGGTTTCAGGGAGGCCATCGCTGACTTCTTATTATAATCTATCCGACCTGGATTACCCGTGGGCCCCTTATTCTAAAAACGCCATTCATATGGCAATGTTGAATGTATTGCTGGCCTGCGAATTAATTCTGATTGATTTCATTTCCAAAGTTGAAAAGTGCAATACTGTTGCAGGGAAACACGTAGCGTGCACCTTTTAAGAAGGGGTACTTTTGCTAGAATTAGCTAGCCTTTCTGATTCTTTAAATACTATTTCAAACATCACAAACATCATAGAAGTCACCACCTGCCGATATCATATGAAGAAAAAATGCTTATTTTTGCGGATGTGAAATTCAATAGGGCCACGCACGTGCTGAGTGGGGTGAATGGATATTATTTAATGGGTTTTCATTCGATCACCCAAGCATAGCGACGAGCTCTCATGCAACTGCAAGAAGTCTTTCCGCATATCAGAAGGAAGTATATATATATATATATATATATATATATATATATATATATATATATATATATATATATATATATATATATATATATATATATATATATATATATATATATATATATATATATATATATATATATGCGTATTGTTTTTATCATTCGTATTAAGGATACTAAAGATGGCATCAGATTCTTTTCTTACACTTTACATATAAACACTAACGTTATATATGTATGCATTGAGCATGCTACGGATTTGAAGTCAATGTATTTTAACTTACACTCTCATAAAAGTAGTATTTCTTCCTGATTATCAAATCATTCAAAATAATTGATATAGTTTCGTGGCCTTCAAAATAGTCACAGACATTAAGTCCACCTGTGTTCGTTTGCTTCATGATCATGAGTAACATTTAACAAGATTAAAAAAAACAATATTTTCACAATTTTGCGTCACACACGAGTGTTCTGATCATCTTGATTTAATCATAAATCCTATGACAATAATGTTAACCTTTCTGTAACGAGGAACCTGTGCTCAATATATATATATATATATATATATATATATATATATATATATATATATATATATATATATATATATATATATATATATATATATATATATATATATATATATATATATATATATATATATATATATATATATATATATATATATATATATATATATATATATTGATGTAATAAAATAGGAGAATCCAGCCAAGTCCGTGCAAATTGAAGCTTATTTATTAAAATATAGATAAGCTACGTTTTTTTTTCACTATCTTACTCTGTATTTGTTTGCTTTTCTATTCACCGAATAGTCGTGAAATTATCCATTGGTATGTTCTATCGCTGTGGGTAATAGCCACGAAAATTCTAGGCAGTATGTTTTAATAAATATTAGTTATAAGTAAAATGCAAAATAATGCAACTAATAAATAATATATGAATACATGTAGAATTTGCTTTAAGATTAAAGTAACCCGTTTACTGAATGTGATAAGAATTAAACGGGATAATATCAGCGCATGCCCTTATGATACTTTAAGGCCGAATCAATGGAAAAGGTACGCATATATTTACCAGTCATTATCTTGTACAATTCTATGTTGAAGATTAGGATCGGCATGCTTATCAATGCCAGGTCCTCGAGCAATTCTGAGTTCGTCATATAAAGGAGACATGTCAAATATTGAAAGGATAGCATGATCATTTATGAAATGGGTCTTTCAATGTTTTTATCCCGCGCGTGCGAAAAGCACCCGGGGCTTCGGGCAGTTGCGGTTTGCTTTTGATTACACGATTAAGTATCACCACACAAAGATGATATATTTAAAACAAAATGATTCTATTCTTGAGGAGTTTATTTCTTTTTTTTTAAATGTACAAATTATAGTCGATGACATTTATGCTAGAAATAAACGTTCGAATAATACGGCTTCAAGTGGCTAAATTTGACTTTTCTTTGCAAATAATGTATGGAAATCCATAATTGAAATCATCCAATACACGTTCTTTTAAACTAAGATGTAATAATTTATCTGAAGAGCATTTCCAGCAAGGGTGGGTGGAACTTCTGGCTTTCATCTTTAACTGCATAAATCAAACAATTGTCATGGGTGCTAAATATGTATATCCCAAATAACTCTTGATTTTTCTATTTACCAATACTAAATGAATTCAGTCAGTAATTTATCAAATTGCCTGCTCCTATTTCATATAATAGCACTGGAGAAAGGTCTTTTTGTACATCCCGTTGCCCAGAAATTAGCCAATCTTTGATTTGCACCCCTTTTTATTGACCTTTAAGTCTAATGGCCAGTCCAGTGGATATTGATTTTCATCCGATAACTCTGTCAGAATAGTATAAACGCACCTCGCCTTCTGAAGCCCACCATCAATGGTTTCAATCTCCTGCTTGCTCCTTGCTGACCATATCAAAGCCGTTATCATAAATCCGCATATAGTATTTATGATCTTGGCATTCAGCCATAAATTCTTATGCATAATATACGGATGTTTTTATTTTAAAGTTGTTATTAATTGCCCTCATTAAAAATAACTCAAACTATTTCTTGATATTTAAAAAAATGAATATACTGATTTTTATTAATAAGTATCCATGATCAAAGGAAGAACAATTCTGTCAATTTCATTAGAATATTCATACCATTAAACTATGCTTACGCATGTATATTTTTCTAGTGGACATATATATATATATATATATATATATATATATATATATATATATATATATATATATATATATATATATATATATATATATATATATATATATATATATATATATATATACAAATATATATACGCACACACCATTCAAATATTATTGACTGCCGGGAGTGTCTGATTTAGAACATAATTAAAATTCATTTGTGTTGGCATATTTTAAATTGCATTGGTTTATGTATAAGATAAACTTTAGGGGGGTATTATACATCTTGTCAATATGCTTTTGTTTTTTATCTTTAAGTAATTTTAGTTAGGGGTATCGAATAATGTTAATAAGGTAAAAATCTAGATGCACTTGCAACTGCATTTTGTACCCACTTGTTAGTCATCAAAGTATCACGAGGAAAATATTAGTTGGAACTACCTATACCCAGAATTGTGGAGTAGAACATTCGGATTAAGTTAACTACTGACGATTTTAAAAACTTTCTTAGGAGAAATATGGTCACGATAAACCTGAAAATGAAATTGAAATGATATTCACGTATTTCTTGATAAAGACTTACAAAAGGCACTGTCTATCTTATCCACCTACGATAGCGGGATGATTTCTGAGATATTTTAGTGGATACGAACCTATTTGTACGTAGTGCAAAACACATACATAAATATGTGTATTTATATATATATATATATATATATATATATATATATATATATATATATATATATATATATATATATATATATATATATATATATATATATATATATATATGTATTGATTAATAGAATGATGGTACATATTGTTAAATACATTATCTTGAAACAGGAAATAGGATCACGAGCTCTACAGTAGTTTTAAATGTGCACTTTGTGAATGGGCAAAAGAGCTCACGTAGAATGTTATACATTTCCACGCTTCAATAAGCACAATGGCATTGACAGGACCTTTTCTGCTAACCCCTCACAGTGCTATTTACGCTGTGATTATGCCATAGCAGATAGGTACACCTTCGGTTGAACATAATAACAGATATATAGATAAAAGGAATACACTTTTTTCTAGCAAACCAATTCGTTTTTCTTTCAACTAACCATTTGTAGCAAAGGTTTTTGTATGTTATATGATGGGACATATCGTTCATTTTATTTTAATAGATAAATAATCAAAAGTTCAAGATATATATTTGGTAAATGGAAAAGCAGAATATGGTCATGACACACTCGTTGTAATAACTGCAACATACGAACTCCCTATCTCGAACTGTTCTGATATTATTGACAGAGATATTGAATGGCATTTAAAGCAGTTATTGACTCCTATTACCTACAATGAGGGATTACCTTTCATCAGGAATGTGATTGTGTTTTATACAACACCTGTACAATACACATTTGTTATTGATGCTTTAATATGAAAACCACAATTTTGCATGAATTGATGTGAGCAACCATGCGAAACAAAACTAATTGTCATAAGTTGCGTTACCTTGTTCCCATACAGATACTTTTCATCAGTAAATCATCTAAATAAATTCTTTTGAAAGTTTTGGCGTGTGATGGAAAACATCGCAGCAATGTTAGTAGGTTCGCCTAGTATAAGCAATCGTTAAAAAAGATACTAGTTCAAAATCAAAGTTGGTCACCTCAAATGTTATACTTGACAACCTTTTAGAATTAAGAATATACCTATTAATTGCCGCCGTACTATAAGAGTATACGCTTTTGTGTGAAAATGTACTTTAGTGCATTATATGACAAAAAGGTAAACATAGTATATCAACCCAATGCGTAGTGCCCCATTGAATGTAAGGCCTAGAGGATACTATGTTAATTCATAATATTACTTTGGAGTGCAAGATTTTGTTGAGAGTATGAAAATATGAACATAAATTGTTAATAGATACATTTCTTTAATGTTGAAGTAACGTTATTAGCAGTGATAAACAGATATGTATACACATGGTATCTCTATCAAAACAATATCACTGAAATGGTCAGCCATCCTAGGGTGCTCTGGAATGACTGGGTTCGTGGAAGTATGAAGCATACTTGCAAAAAGAATACTTAGAGGACGATTCTTTTGTTTCTTATAAGTAGATCCTTTCCTCGCAATATCTTTTCGTAAAGAATCAATAGGACCAGAGCACAGTATGGTCAGACATCAGCTTAAAGGATCATCTGTCCGAATGATCAAAACTTTATTTTAAATTTTGTTTTATATATTATGATTTCCGTATGGTCATAGGGAATATAACTAACTGCATAACTGAAGCTAAAGTGGGTGCCATCGTGTCTAAGAGGGAACCGTCCCAATGCATTAAGTTCCATTAGAAAATGAACCTATGCATGAAGGAGCTAGGAGAACCTTCTTTCAATCGAGCTTAGGAAAATCATATTGTCATGGAAATGATCTCTGAGCGCGAGGTTTAGTGAAAATCCAACCTTAAAGAAGCCCTATAAAAGTGGTTTAATGACAGTTAAAAGCATGATGTTTAGGTGATGTAGATGTATGTGTTCCAGCTATTTTTGTAACAGAAAAAAGTAACCCCATTGAAACTTGCGATCTGACTACTTCCATGCGGATTTAGTATTGACTTAGACTTGACTACCACCTCCTTTTAAGTACTACACTCGATTGGGGATCATCAGTTACAATCTTGTGAAAAGATCTTAGCAGTGCATACAGGACTACAGTCACCCCAAAGGGTATAACACAAATACATTCAGTGGCAGCCATATAGGACTGACTGGTTAGTGCCACTTTCAGGAAAATGAATTAAGTGAACAAAAATTCCAGAAAAAGTTAATAATTCATCATGGAATATTGAGAGGGTTTTTTCTAATAAAGAGACACAGCTTTTGTCTTGAGGAGCAAACTCAATCGGGAAAGTCATGGGAATAAGTAGCGGACAATCCTGTGCTTTGCGTCCTGCTGGTGCTAATTATCTGAATGAATTAATGAGTCGTTCACGTGTGGCAGCACTAGTCAGTCCGTGCTGCTGTTGCTGGCGCTGCTGCATGTCCACTACTGATAGCCCTAAACCACATGCTTTATATGTGCCTGGCCACTAAATAAAACTACATGTACATATACCTAAAGGTGCTAGTTTCTGATAGGTAAAACTTTAGCCAGCTATGATAGACAGTGCAATGTTGGAATAGAACTACATGTACATATACCTTAAAGATGCTAGTTTCCAATAGTCAAAACCTTAGCCAGTTTTGATAGACAATGCAATGTTGGAATAGAACTACATGTACATATACCTTAACCCTTGTGCTGCTCGTGGCTAATTTGATCAATATAAAATGATGCGAAAACGGTTGAAAGATGACTGAAACCCTGGCAAATGGTACCCATCTGAGAGTACTCAGCCAGAGCTTTCCAATGAATACCAACATGACAGGGTTTAGATGGTTTTCAATAAATCTTTGCGTCCTTGTGCTTTGGACGAAAGTAGCCTCAGCATTGGAAGGGTTAAAGATGCTAGTTTCTAATAGTCAAGATTGTAGCCAGCTATGTTAGACAATGTAATGTTGGAATAGCTTTTTTTTTATCATTCTATAATCAAGTGGTTGGTAACATTTGTTATTTGAAACATATCTTGGAGGTGCTATAGTTTCAATCATAAAAACTTTAGCCAGCTACATTTAGACAGTACAATGTTGGAATAGCTTCTCTTTTGTTTCATTCTATAACCAAGACGTTGGTAACATTTGTTAGTAGGAACACCTTTGAAACATATCTTGGAGGTGCTAGTTTCAATCAGAAAAAAACTTTAACCAGCTATGTTAAGACTATATAATGTTGGAATAGCAGTTTTTGTCTCATTCTAAAATAAAGACTTTGGTAACATTCATTAGAAGGAACGCGTTTGAAACATATATCTTAATGGTGCTAGTTTTTGGATCATCAAAACCTTAGCCAGCTAAATTGGTTAGACAATGTAATCTTGGAATAACTGTTTTTGTTTCATGCTAAAATCGAGATATTGGTAACATTCATCAGAAGGAACGCCTTTGAAACATATAACTTAGAGGTTCTTGTTTTTGAAGCGCCAAAATTTAAGCCAGCTTTGGTTTGATAATATGGTGTTGGAATAGATGTTTCTGTTCAATGCTAAAAAGCAAGATGTTGTTAACATTCATATGAGGGAGTGTGTTTGAAACATATACCTTAGAAGTGCTAGTTTTTGAATCTTCAAAACTTTCGCCAGCTATGTTTAGACAATGTAATGTTGGAATAGCTGTTTTTTTGTTTCATGCTAAAATCGAGACGTTGGTATCATTCATCAGAAGGAACACCTGTGAAGCAGTTATCCCAATTAGCTCTGATTTCCGTAGTAAGCAGATAGAGATAAGATACTATATACCACATGCAGGTAGGGAAGGTGCTACCAGACCATTAAAAGCATTCCAATGATATAGTGAAATTTGAAAACCTATTATCTAACATTCCATTATACTAGTATTAGGTAATCATTTAGCCTTTTATTGTAATAATGAAATGGATCTTACACCTTACAAGATTATATCAAAGAATATTAAATGCATACAAATCTTAATCACTTTCAATAGTGATTTTAGCAGACAAAATAAGTACACATTTTCTCTGCTACCACCTCAGTAAATACAATGATAAACTTAACTTCCTTAATGTGTAGATTCATGGCAGGTGCTTTAGTTTGGATTGCATGGGCCCTTTTAGAATTCATAGTATTTGACCGCTAACCATTAAGAAGCATCGAAGTGTGTTTAGGCTGGATATCTTGTGTTGGTTTCTCTATGATTTAACCCTTATGCTGCTGATGGCTAATTTGGCCAATACAAAATTATGCAAAAAACCTGAAAAATGACTGAAACCCTGGCAAGTGGGTACTCATCTGAAAGTACTCAACGAGAGCTATCCAATGAATACCAACATGACAGGGTTTAGATGTTTTTCCAAAATGTTTGCGTTCTTGTGCTTTGGCCAAAAGTACCCTCAGCATTGGAAGGGTTAAAGAAAATCTCTTCCAGGAGACAACTTATCCATATTCATTGGGGTATGACCCATAGCACCTGTAATAGAACTTGAAATATCTTAAGAATGAAGAACCTTCAATCAAAACTATAAATTCCGTGGGGACTGTCTTTTCAATTTCATGTGTTACTCTTTTTCTTTCTAGTATTTGTATACTTTTGTATTTTGCGATACAGTCAATAAACTATAATATACTATACTGAACCTCACAATAAAACAAATTGATTCTTTCATTCGCCTTGCTTTGAATGATCATAGAACTTCCATTACCACCCAGTTCTCGTGTGTTCTTTACACAAGTATGATAGTGTCCACATATGTGGATCAGATATGCACCAGGTAAACTAACCACAACTATGCAATCTTTCATGGAAAGATCTTGATTAATCGGCCTGAAGGTTGGCCATACAATATCAAGAAAAAATGTCTTGGTCTACTTATTTAAAAGGTCATAGATGAGAAAACGTACAGGTATGTTGTAAGCGTCTCCACCATACAGTGAGAGAGGGAGGTGCAACTGTCTCTTGGATTTGATATTTTGGTAGAGCTGTCTTGGAAATCCGCAGTCACTCATTTAAACTCTTGCAGTCTATCAAATTGTATATAAATTATAGAGAGTTGTTTTAATCTTTGAGTGGATCTCCAGCCAAGTAGCGAAATATTGAAAAGGTGTTTCCTAAGCAATCTTTAGAATTCGTTGAATAACAGCTACAATCACATATCTTACAAAACTAGAATGGCATTGAAATTTTTATCCCCAATACTGTGAAATAACTAAATAGCCTGTTATGCAAAAGCTAGTACTCTCTACAATCTGAAACACTGATAAAAAGTGAGCTCTTTATCACTTCAACTGCACCTATTGGTGTAGGAGAAACTAGGTGATGTTACATGAAATGGCTTACGCTAAGAAAATCTATAGGGTCTGCCAAATCAAGTGACACCGTAAATTAAAAGGGCAGCAGAAGATGGTAAAATTGAATAAGTGAATTAGTATTAAATCTTATTCATATTGAGAGTATATATCATTACTTGAGTTAAGCATTGCAGTGGTTTTGTAGCTGTATATTTTGATATGCGATGCAGACATGTACGTTAGCTTGAGTAGTTGAAAAGACTGTGGGTCATTTTTCAGAATGATGTATTTTTTTTGTTTTTTTGTCGTGCTGTTATCTTATGAGTTTTTGATCATTGAGAAGTCATAGGCGTGGGAATATGATTTCAGAAGTAGGAAGATCCACATCTGCAAGCAAGATAAGTGTCCATGCATCATCGTCATGCATGACTTCATTCAAGAGGTGCTGCCAAAGTCATGAAAGGAAAATAGAAAATTTAAAAATGTTCCTGTGAATTGCAAACACTTTTATGCATTCTGCTATTCTTCTATACTTATCATTTCTGCTATTCTTCTATACTTATCATAAATAGAACAAGAAAAAACCCTGGCCTTTTCATCTCCTGGATAGTCTACATGGGTCTAATGTCCACGAGGGCATGCTGGGTATCATACGTGTACAAGTATAGGACAGAATATACTGAAAAGGGTTCCAAAATGTATAACACCGATGAAAACAACAAACCTGTTTTACATCTCAAATATAATATTCCATATACTATCTATAGAATTAGAAGCCAAAAACCTGAGGATGCGTAGGTTAGTTGCAATAACAGTTTAGCTCTCGCAATACTTATGACCAGGCATTTAGTCAGACATTGTCACTGTAAATAAAGTCTTATAACATGTTGAAATTACCACTTACCACAAAGATCACTTACACACAAAGATAATTCCAACCCATCTATCAGTGGGCCCTCCTCCAGTATTTAGCTTGCATTCATTAACCTGACTTTGAAGACCACCTACCTCCAAAATCATTTTAGAATATTTTCGCCAATGTTATGTTAACCAGGTTAGATTGTTAATTCATTTGATGATATTATTTTTAAACCATTTAAAATGGCACCATCAACTACATATCTATAAACAAAGGACTACTATGGCTAGACTAATATAAACAATAGGCAAATGATCATTCTGATTTAAATATCCAGGTAATACTAGTATACATTGTGCAAACGAAAATTAAAAACCTCTCCAATTGTGAGCACTTAACTACTTTATAAAGTCATGTCATGTTACCTAATATAGGACAATTGATGCCCAGGTCTTTGCCCTCTTCTCTACAAACTCAGTGTCAAGATAGTCAAGTGTATAATGTTTAATGCCAAACCAAGTCTGGTTATAATTAATGCACTTTAAAAGAGACCAGAGCAAAACTGGAAATACCATTATTTTCAATGAAACCCCTTGTGTATTTGGTTTGCTTTCTTGCTTGCTTACAGAAATGGGAAACATAAAACAAATGAGGATGATAATCTCATTATTAAATTGGTATAATTAAACGTTCACATCTTTATCCTTTAAATATGCCACGTGGACGGACCAAATAGTTACAATATCACCAAAAATGACTTTATGTTGTCGTGCATGTGGACATCGCCCTCATATATGTTTCATATTATATATATATATATATATATATATATATATATATATATATATATATATATATATATATATATATATATATATATATATATATATATATATATATATATACTTACCAAGTTATGTTTAGAGTTCTCAATCTATGTTTGCACGCGTAAATGTGCAATTAAAGTGTAACTACATCTTCTTTTTAAGCCTCCATTATTGTTACTAAATGATAGAGATATGCCTATTATTTTTCCTGCTTTATCGCAAATTTCTAAACTTGCACCATCACCCATACGACTAAAAGCTTAGGTATAGACCAAGTGCTTTTAAGGAAATCCAAGATTTCTGCAGCGAGGGAAAATATGGTGCCATTCATGAAAAGTTGTTAATATACGAGCTAGATTGTATGAATAAACCTATAACTCCTTTATGAAATAGAATACGCCCTTTAACCTTTACATTACAGCTCCACCAATATTGCTTAAGGTATTTCCTTAGTTCAGTTATTAAGCATATATTAAGCAAAATAGCTGTAACGATCCGAAAAGAAATAGGGTAGGTAGGTATAAAAAATTGGATTATTTCTTTTTTCAGAAAGTGCTTGTTTTATGTATGTTTTCTGTTGATTGGGCGGAATAAAAGTTTACGGTAGGAATTTTTTGAGTGAAAACTTGTTAGGGTAGGGTTACTGGAAACAAATAACCTTTTAGGCCTTATCTATTCTCCGATGATAATCCAGAGTATCCGAAGCAATCGTCATTGAAGTATCGTATTGCTGGCTATGAGTTTGCATAGTTATGATGTGATTTTATTGACAAAACATGATATTCTCTATCAGATTTAACATACTATTCATAGTATTCAAAATATTCAGTACTAGATTTGCAAACTATTTTTAAAGTCCTTACCATCTCATGACTGTGTCTCCAGCATTCCCTCTTCCTAGTACTAGCCCATACCTGATCTGCTCTATCCGTTTGTCAATATCATTCTTACAGAACCATCTTAGAAGCAAATGTTTTATAGAGAAATGTTTTTCAGGAACAACATACCCCCCCCCCCCCCCCTCAAGAACAACTCTTCTCTAAATATATTCCAAATATATGCACCAAAACTAATTTGAATCAAGAAATGCCTTCTGAGATATGAACACCACTTAATGTGAACGCTTTCGTGCTGATCCCAATGTGTTGCCATAATGTTGGAATAGCTGTTTTTTTGTTTCATGCCAAAGTTTTGTTTCATGCTAATTTGAATTAAGGAAAGACTTGAGATATGAACAGCCTTAATGTGAACGCCTTTGTATGAGATTGTCCTGATCCCAAGGTGTTCGCATGTCTGAATCGTTTCACTCTATTTGCATAACTCGCGTTGTATACAGATGACGCGTTGAAGGGTATCTCTGGCCATTCAAGGGTATCTCTGGGTTCAAGGGTATTCCCGCGGTATTCCCCCTGTAGGGTGTGATCTATTCGTGGTCAGCGTACAGAAGGGTGGCCGGTGATGGCTGATTGCTATGTACATAATGTGTACAGGGTGCATCATGTCATGCTGTCGACCCTGAGTGAATATATTGTCCGTGCACGTGTGGGGCCTTCAGGGAGGCCTATGTTTCTCCAGGGACGGCCGTTTGATCTGCGTTGGTATTCAGAACGGCCACTTTCCAAAGGTATGTCCCGTACCATACTTGACATAACTCACCCGCTCTATGTAGTGCACCATGGAGATGTATTGAGTCACTGACCACTGCAGGACCTTGTTTAGCGAGATTCCAAAAGGGTTTCCTACTCGCCAGTAGAATTCAGAATGTAGGTTACACTTGGAATTACTGAGAGGATCTAAAATGCGAATCAACCTACTAACTGTTCCTATGGATGCTGAACTGGTAAACGTTCGTTTTTCCTTTTTATAATTTTTACTAACCCATCGTTTTATTCATTGCACATCTCACATAGTATGTTGAACACAATTTCACCATTTATATATATATATATATATATATATATATATATATATATATATATATATATATATATATATATATATATATATATATATATATATATATATATTTATATATATATATATATACTAGTATATATATATATATATACATATATATATATATTATATATATATATATATATATATATATATATATATATATATATATATATATATATATATATATGTGTGTGTGTGTGTGTGTGTGTGTAGTTTTATGACTATCAATTGATTTGAAAAGTGGCTGACATTTCTGTCGTACACCATATGTCAAAACTAAAAGTATATATCAGTGTTTATTTTGTTTTTTTCTTAAAGGACAATTCCACCATGAATAAAACATGGGCCCAAATAGTGTATTAGGGTAAACTCGACTCATATCCAAGACCCCACAACTACCAACCTCCATATTAGAAGTTTATTGATGTTTTAAGTCATGTTTTGCCATGCATCTGGGGGCGGCCATTTTGAATCTAGATGTTGTGAGATTAGTTGCACAAGTGGTAGCATCAAGAAGCTGCCACAACCAGGCTGTGAGTGGGCCCTAATACATTGTGTCCTGTTTCTTCTGGTAGTAGGGACTTGACAGAGATCATATGACATGTTTATTGAGTTTACATGGACGCACTAGATTTGTAAAGTTTAAGATGTTAGAGTAAAATACTTACCCAATCCCATCGCTCTAGACCACATTCAGATAGTGCACTGATTGTAAATTATTGTTTGTTTGTACTGATTTACATTGTAATTGTTAAAAGGCAGGAAATGGTTAGTCGGGTAGATACCAACAATTGCAAGCACTTCCCTGAGTTGAAAACACCCTGGGGACTTCAGGTGCTCAGGAAACAGCCATCTCAACACAATTTTGTTGATTGCTCTTACCATTGCAGGAAGTGAATCTGAGGAGCTAATAATCAATCAGTCAGGTAATGCAATTGACCTGGCTAGTACTGTCAATCTAAGGAACACTTTCCCTGATGGGTTTGCAAGTCTAGTTTTGGGATTTTAAAACTCTTAAGGGAAGTCATTTGATATCAACCTTTTCCAGCTGTCATACAAACAACCAAAATGAAGAGTTGTATGACCCTGATGTTCAGGATATAGAATAAATAATCAACAAATTAAAGGGTCAGGCAGAAGCAAACGTATCCATTACAGATGTTAAGTGCACTTTTATCTCTCTCCCTTTCTTAGCCATTGTATTGTACCCTCTAAAGAGAAATTGTCATCCAACAACTTGATGTAACAGATCTGGCCTTCTTTTTTGTGCGATCTGGGCCCTTTCTTTTCTCTCTTGTTGAATATGGCTCTGTGTGGTATTAATATTAAATGCTGTAGACGCTGCACCAGGTTTCAGGCGTTTAAATCTCCTAAATCCAAGTCTTGTTTGTAGTTCAGCCTCAAAACAAGATTCCTCAAAATGTTCATGACAAACTCTTTGGGCTCCACTAAATGAGTAGTTCTTCACTGTCCATCCTGTCCCAATTTTGAATAGCCATCCTGCTGCAAAATGCTTCTTTTCTGGTATAATCCTTGGGTTAGGAATGGAGAAGAAGGAAATCCCCTTTCATTTTCCCTAGTCAGATCTGTTATATAGCATCCATAAGCAGCACAAATCACCATTTTCACAACATAGTTCTCCCAGTCTCATATGCACACTATACAGTATTTGGCAGCTCTGCAGACAGGAAGTGTGTTTGTGACATCATGAACTGGCTGTCAGATGGATTCTGGCAGGGCATTGTGGGATACAATGGCGCCCATGGTGTTCAGCTGGGATGGCTGTTTGGGGGTGGTAATTAAGTGCAATTTCACAGGTAGGGAAGCCAAACAGTATTCAGGTGAACAGGGACAGTAAAGTACACATATCAAAGTATGTTCTCAGCATATAATAGCCTGAAGGTGTAATTGTCCTTTAACTTAAGGTCTACTCATAAACGCTGGTCGGGTTTAGCAGGTTGATGAAGAGTTTACTTTTTATCATAAATGTTGGTATTCGTCATTTACTTTTATTTAGTCTGCATCTAAAATACGGTGAATAAATACAGAATATACCACAATACCAAATTGTGTTGTCTGAATACTCAATGTGCTATTATTGGGCCCTATAAACTGCATACATGATTTGTATTTTGTTGGATAGGGGTTTATGTAGGGTACCCTGGAAGGCGCTATTTGAATACTAATGCTATCGTATACTTTGGCCTTATGTTAAGCATCTCTGAAAGTGTTTTGCTTGCCTTTGGAATTGCGTTATCATTGGCGCACTGCGGGTCAGTTGTCGCGGGTGTCTGCTTGTAGAAGATTTATGGCACCAACTCTCTCAGGTGCCAGCAAACAGGTCCAGTTCCTGACCCGGCCACATGCAACAGCTAGTTAGGGGGACCTCCGTGAGGGGGCAGGGCTGTCCAGTCTCCTCGCCTTCACGACTCTCTCTCTCAGGTGCCAGCAAACAGGTCCAGTTCCTGACCCGGCCACATGCAACAGCTAGTTAGGGGGACCTCCGTGAGGGGGCAGGGCTGTCCAGTCTCCTCGCCTTCACGACTCTCTCTCTCTCAGGTGCCAGCTAGCAGACACAGCACCTAACCTGGCCGTATGTAACAGTTGGTTAGGGGGACCTCCGTGAGGGGGCAGGACTGTCCAGTCTCCTCGCCTTCACGACTCTCTCTCTCAGGTGCCAGCTAGCAGACACAGCACCTGACCTGGCCGTATGTAACAGTTGGTTAGGGGGACCTCCGTGAGGGGGCAGGGCTGTCCAGTCTCCTCGCCTTCACGACTCTCTCTCTCTCAGGTGCCAGCTAGCAGACACAGCACCTGACCTGGCCGTATGTAACAGTTGGTTAGGGGGACCTCCGTGAGGGGGCAGGACTGTCCAGTCTCCTCGCCTTCACGACTCTCTCTCTCAGGTGCCAGCTAGCAGACCCAGCACCTGACCTGGCCGCATGTAACAGTTAGTTAGGGGGACCTCCGTGAGGGGGCAGGGCTGTCCAGTCTCCTCGCCTTCACGACTCTCTCTCTCTCTCTCTCTCAGGTGCCAGCTAGCAGACCCGAACCTGACCTGGCCGTATGTAACAGGTAGTTAGGGGGACCTCCGTGAGGGGGCAGGGCTGTCCAGTCTCCTCGCCTTCACGACTCTCTCTCTCTCTCTCTCTCTCTCTCTCTCAGGTGCCAGCTAGCAGACCCCGAACCTGACCTGGCCGTATGTAACAGTTAGTTAGGGGGACCTCCGTGAGGGGGCAGGACTGTCCAGTCTCCTCGCCTTCACGACTCTCTCTCTCTCTCTCTCTCTCTCTCTCTCTCTCTCTCTCTCTCAGGTGCCAGCTAACAGACCCCGAACCTGACCCGGCCGCATGTAACAGCTAGTTAGGGGGACCTCCGTGAGGGGGCAGGGCTGTCCAGTCTCCTTGCCTTCACGACTCTCTCTCTCTCTCAGGTGCCAGCTAACAGACCCCGAACCTGACCCGGCCGCATGTAACAGCTAGTTAGGGGGACCTCCGTGAGGGGGAAGGACTATCCAGTCTCCTCGCCTTCACGACTCTCTCTCAGGTGCCAGCTAGCAGATCCAGCACCTGACCTGGCCGTATGTAACAGCTAGTTAGGGGGACCTCCGTGAGGGGGCAGGGCTGTCCAGTCTCCTCGCCTTCACGACTCTCTCTCTCTCTCTCTCTCAGGTGCCAGCTAACAGACCCCGAACCTGACCCGGCCGCATGTAACAGCTAGTTAGGGGGACCTCCGTGAGGGGGCAGGGCTGTCCAGTCTCCTCGCCTTCACGACTCTCTCTCTCTCTCTCTCTCTCTCTCTCAGGTGCCAGCTAGCAGACCCCGAACCTGACCTGGCCGTATGTAACAGTTAGTTAGGGGGACCTCCGTGAGGGGGCAGGACTGTCCAGTCTCCTTGCCTTCACGACTCTCTCTCTCTCTCTCTCTCTCTCTCTCTCTCTCTCTCTCTCTCTCTCTCTCTCTCTCTCTCAGGTGCCAGCTAGCAGACCCCGAACCTGACCTGGCCGTATGTAACAGGTAGTTAGGGGGACCTCCGTGAGGGGGCAGGGCTGTCCAGTCTCCTCGCCTTCACGACTCTCTCTCTCAGGTGCCAGCTAGCAGACACAGCACCTGACCTGGCCGTATGTAACAGTTAGTTAGGGGGACCTCCGTGAGGGGGCAGGACTGTCCAGTCTCCTCGCCTTCACGACTCTCTCTCTCTCTCTCAGGTGCCAGCTAACAGACCCCGAACCTGACCCGGCCGCATGTAACAGCTAGTTAGGGGGACCTCCGTGAGGGGGCAGGACTGTCCAGTCTCCTTGCCTTCACGACTCTCTCTCTCTCTTTCAGGTGCCAGCTAGCCGACCCCGAACCTCACCTGGCTGCATGCAACAGCTAGTTAGGGGGACCTCCGTGAGGGGGCAGGGCTGTCCGGCCTCCTCGCCTTCACGACTCTCTCTCTCTCAGGTGCCAGCTAGCAGACCCCGAACCTGACCTGGCCGCATGTAACTGGTAGTTAGGGGGACCTCCGTGAGGGGGTAGGACTGTCCGGCCTCCTCGCCTTCACGACTGTCTCTCTCTCTCAGGTGCCAGCTAGCAGACCCCGAACCTGACCTGGCCGCATGCCACAGGTAGTTAGGGGGACATCCGTGTGGGGGTAGGACTGTCCAGTCTCCTCGCCTTCCTGACTCTCAGATGGTGCTCAGGTACCCAGCCAGGGAAGAGCTAGTCTGATAGGTTAGGCTGGCGGGTAGAGGTAGGCTGGTAGTCAAGGCCAAGCTAGAGTAAGTCTGTTAAACTGGGCCTGGTCAGAGCTAGTCTGGTAGGATAGGCTAAGCTAGAGGTAGTTCGGTAGGCTAGGGTGCGCTAGGCAAGCTAGGATATGCTATAGGGTAGTCTAGTAGGCAGGCCTAAGCTAGAGGTAATCTGGGCTGAACTAGAGGTAGTCTGGCAGGCTAGGCTAAGCTAGAGATAGTTCTGTAGGCTAGGCTAAGCTAGAGGTAGTCTGTTAGGCTAGGCTAAGTTACAGGTAGTCTTGTAGGCTAGGCTAAGCTAGAGATAGTCTGGTAGGCTAGGGTATGCTTGAGGTAGTCAAGTAGGCTAGGGTATGCTAGAGGTAGTCTGGTAGGCTAGTCTATGCTGGAGGAAGTCTGGTAGGCTAGGCTATGCTTGAGGAAGTCTGGTAGGCTAGGCTATGCATGAGAAAGTCTGGTAGGCTAGGCTATGCTTGAGGTAGTCTAGTAGGCTAGGCTATGCTGGAGGTAGTCTAGTAGGCTAGGCTATGCTGGAGGTAGTCTAGTAGGCTAGGCTATGCTGGAGGTAGTCTGGTAGGCTAGGCTATGCTGGAGGTAGTCTGGTAGGCTAGGCTCCTCTAGAGGTTGTCTAGTAGGCTAGGCTAAGCTAGAGGTTGTCTGGTAGGCTGGGCTATGCTGGAGGTAGTCTGGTAGGCCAGGCTAGGCTAGAGGTAGTCTGGTATGCCAGGCTATGCTAGAGGCGATATGGTAGGCTAGGCTATGCTAGAGGCGATATGGTAGGCTAGGCTGCTCTAGAGGTAGTCTGTTAGGCCAGGCAGATCCCGAGGTAGTCCGGTAAGCTAGGCTTAAATAGAGGTAGTATATTAGGCTAGGCTAGGCTAGGCTTGACTAGGCCAGAGGTAGTCTGGTAGTGTAGGCTGCTCTAATGGTAATCGGGTAGGCTAGATAGGCTAAGCTAGAGGTAGTGTGGTAGAATAGGCTAGGCTAATGGTAGTTAGGTAAGCCAAACTGGACTAAGCTAGATATAGTCGGTTGGGTAGGCTAGGCTAGATGTTGTCTGTAAGCCTAGGCTAAGCTAGAGGTTGTCTAGTAGGCTAGGCTAAGCTAGAGTTAATCTGGTCTGCCAGACTAAGTTAGAAGTAGCCTACCAGGCTAAGCTCTACTAGAGGTTGTCTAGTAGGCTAGCCTACGCTAGAGGTAGTCTGAGCTAAGCTAGAGGTAGTCTGGTAGGATAGGCTAAGCTAGAGGTAGTCTGGTAGGCAGAGCTAAGCTTGAGGAAGGCTAGGCTACGTTTGAGGTAGTCTGGTAGACAAGGCTAAGCTAGAGGTTAGCCTAGGCTAAGCTAGTGGGGTTTGGTAGGCACTAGAGGTGGTGTGGTAGGCTAGGCTAAGCTAGAGGTAGTCTGGTAGCCTAGGCTAAGCTAGTGGGAGTTTGGTAGGCACTAGAGGTGGTGTGGTAGGATAGGCCAAGCTAGAGGTAGTCTACCAGGCTAGGCTAAGCTAGAGGTTGTCTGGTAGGCCAGGCTAAGCTAGAGGTAGTCTGTTATGCTAGGCTAAGCTAGAGGTAGTCTGGTAGGCCAGGCTAAGCTAGAGGTAGTCTGTTATGCTAGGCTAAGCTAGAGGTAGTCTGGTAGGCCAGGCTAAGCTAGAGGTAGTTTATCAGGCTAGGCTCTACTAGACGTTGTCTAGTAGGCTAGCCTAAACTAGAGGTAGTCTGGTAGGCTAGGCTAAGCTTGATGTTGTCTGGTAGGCTAGGCTAAGCTTGAGGTTGTCTGGTAGGCTGGGCTAAGCTAGAGGAAGGCTATGCTAAGTTCGAGGTAGCCTGGTAGGCAAGACTAAGCTAGAGGTAGTCTGGTAGCCTAGGCTAAGCTAGTGGGAGTTTGGTAGGCACTAGAGGTGGTGTGGTAGGCTAGGCTAAGCTAGGTGGTACGGTATGCAACGCTGCAGTAGAGGTAGTCTGGTAGGTTAGACTAAGGCAGAGGCAGTCTGGTAGGCCAGGCTATGTAATGATGTATTCAGGTAGGCTAGGCTAAGCTATGGGTAGTCTGGTAGACTAGGCTGTCCTAAAGGCATTCTGGTAGGCTAGGCTAGGCTAAGCTAGAGGTAATCTGGTAGGCTAGGTTAGGCTGAGCTAGAGGTGGTATGGTAGGCTAGGCTAGGCTAAGCTAGAGGTAGTCTTGTAGGCTAAGCTGTCCTAAAGGCATTCTGGTAGGCTAGGCTAGGCTAAGCTAGAGGTAATCTGGTAGGCTAGGCTAGGCTAAGCTAGAGGTAATCTGGTAGGCTAGGCTAGGCTAAGCTAGAGGTAATCTGGTAGGCTAGGCTAGGCTAAGCTAGAGGTAATCTGGTAGGCTAGGCTAGGCTAGGCTAGGCTAAGCTAGGGGTAGTCTGGTAGACTAGGCTGCCCTAAAGGCATTCTGGTAGGCTAGGCTAGGCTAAGCTATGGGTATTCTGGTAGACTAGGCTGTCCTAAAGGCATTCTGGTAGGCTAGGCTAGGCTAAGCTAGAGGTAATCTGGTAGGCTAGGTTAGGCTGAGCTAGAGGTGGTATGGTAGGCTAGGCTAGGCTAAGCTAGAGGTAGTCTTGTAGGCTAGGTTGTCCTAAAGGCATTCTGGTAGGCAAGGCTAGGCTAAGCTAGAGGTAATCTGGTAGGCTAGGCTAGGCTAAGCTAGAGGTAATCTGGTAGGCTAGGCTAGGCTAAGCTAGAGGTAATCTGGTAGGCTAGGCTAGGCTAAGCTAGGGGTAGTCCGGTAGACTAGGCTGCCCTAGAGGCATTCTGGTAGGCTAGGCTAGGCTAAGCTAGAGGTAATCTGGTAGGCTAGGCTAGGCTAAGCTAGAGGTAATCTGGTAGGCTAGGCTAGGCTAAGCTAGGGGTAGTCTGGTAGACTAGGCTGACCTAAAGGCATTCTGGTAGGCTAGGCTAGGCTAGGCTAAGCTAGAGGTAATCTGGTAGGCTAGGCTAGGCTAAGCTAGGGGTAGTCTGGTAGACTAGGCTGCCCTAAAGGCATTCTGGTAGGCTAGGCTAGGCTAAGCTATGGGTATTCTGGTAGACTAGGCTGTCCTAAAGGCATTCTGGTAGGCTAGGCTAGGCTAAGCTAGAGGTAATCTGGTAGGCTAGGTTAGGCTGAGCTAGAGGTGGTATGGTAGGCTAGGCTAGGCTAAGCTAGAGGTAGTCTTGTAGGCTAGGCTGTCCTAAAGGCATTCTGGTAGGCTAGGCTAGGCTAAGCTAGAGGTAATCTGGTAGGCTAGGCTAGGCTAAGCTAGGGGTAGTCTGGTAGACTAGGCTGCCCTAAAGGCATTCTGGTAGGCTAGGCTAGGCTAAGCTAGAGGTAATCTGGTAGGCTAGGTTAGGCTGAGCTAGAGGTGGTATGGTAGGCTAGGCTAGGCGAGGCTAGAGCGATGCTGGTGAGACAGGTTGAGGACGGGTCGTGCATGTGTATGCTTGTATGTGCCTGTGTATGCTTGTATGTGCCTGTGTGTGCTTGTATGTGCCTGTGTGCGGTAAACCCACTGTCTGCTAGACAGGACTTTAAGAGCATCCAAGCGTGGTCAATGGGAGTCGCCAATGTCCCCGCCACCACTAGCTAATGATGACCATGCTATAAAACAATTTTGATGCCGGCTTAACACCCTATCAAATGCGCATAAAGCGCAGGTTAATGGCCATTTTATGTTGTTAACTTTCCACTGCTTTAAATTGCAAGTGGTGATTGAAAAAGTAATAGGAGAGCGTGCTAGCATACCCCGCTGTGGTTCTGCGGCTAACTTGTACGGGAGAGAGAATATGTTATGTTGTGGTCAATGTAGTCCTGAACAATGAAGTTGCAATCTATTAGGGTTTTGTTGCAAGAAAGGCATTTTCACTGTCGTCTTGTATACACAAGACTTTGGCGTTGTATTTATGTAGGAAGGCATAAAACCGCAGGAGTGTGTAGTTACTACCCCATAAAGCCAGTCTCCACTGTCGGCCGGTTTACTCTGCAGATGAAAGTGGTTATAACTTCTTCATCATGCTTCACACAGCGCCGGCAATAACTTTGAGATTTTCCTCCAGAGCGCACTAAATCTAAAACATAAAGGATATTGAAGCCATAGCTTGGAATTAACAATTTTATTGTCAAATTGCGGGACATATCCTGCAAGATTGCTCGTAAAAGCATGTAGTAGACACGAGAGTGCATGTAGGGAATTCCCTATCAGGCCGTGGTCGTGTATCCTACCCACCTTGCCACGGTCTCCAGCGAGAGACCAGGGCACGATGGGACTCAGCCTGGCATATGTATAGTAGGGGAGAACTCAAGCTGATTTAAGAGGTCTTCGGCAGGGAAGCAAACACTTTAATCAGCAGATTAGGTGATACCGGATAATCTCCTGAATTATTGTCTCGGCTTAGAAGCCCAATATGAGCCTAGGTGCATTTATGACCATCTTCACTTCGGTTCAGCGGCAGAGGTGTTCTTTTTCTCGACAACGGATCATTTGGTAATAACGGAGATAATGGTGTTTAGGGAGTCATCAAAGACAATGCGCGCATAACTCGCCTGGCTGCTGACGTCCTAATACATCAACACCTCACACGGCAGCATACCTGGCCACTCCTGCTGCACTTCTAGCAGCAGTAGTAGTAGTAGTAGTAGTAGTAGTAGTAGTAGTAGTAGTAGTAGTAGTAGTAGTAGTAATAGTAGAAATAGTAGTAGTAGAAATATCATTATTATTATTATTATTATTATTATTATTATTATTATTAGTAGTAGTAGTAGTATCAGCAGCAGTAGTAGCAGTAAGTAGTAGTAGTAGTTGAAATATTATTATCATTATTATTATTATTAGTAGTAGTAGTAGTAGAGGTGGTAGTAGTAGTAGTAGTAGTAGTAGTAGTAGTAGTAGTAGTAGTAGTAGTAGTAGTAGTAGTAGTAGTAGTAGTAGTAGCAGCAGCAGTAGTAGCAGTAAGTAGTAGTAGTAATAGTAGTAGAAGTAGTAGCAGTAAGTAGTAGTAGTAGTAGTAGTAGTAGTAGTAGTAGTAGTAGTAGTAGTAGTAGTAGCAGCAGTAGTAGCAGTAAGTAGTAGTAGTAGTGGTAGTAGTAGTAGTAGTAGTAGTAGTAGTAGTAGTAGTAGTAGTGGTGGTAGAAGTAGTAGTAGGATAGTGATACCGTGTCCTAAAGTTGTTACGACGAAGTGTTCTGCAGAGTGTCTGAATGAGAACACTTGCAGTGTTCTGATTTAGAACATTTGTAAGTTGTCACACATGTGAAAGTGATAGATGGCCAATCCAAATATTCCGCTCACGTTCACAGGTGGCAGTTTTCGAGTTGGGTGCACGAGATTGAGCCGCCCGGCGGATCGGTAGATCAGCACGAATGCGCCGGTTGTCGGATCCTGTCTTTCGCATAAGTGTTCAGACTGTTCCTGTTCGTCGAGATCGTGAAGCATTCTCATTGATTAAGTGTGATTTACCTATCAGCGAGTAAGGGGAGACGTAAGACGTGGGAAACACACGTCCTAAGCTTTCCTTCCCCTCCTTGCATCTTGGGAGAGCTAAGAGTCACATTCAAATCTAGAAGATTAACTCAAGTGGTATAGTATAAGAGAGAGAGAGAGAACTAAGCATTTCGCATTCAGATCTAGAGATTTATTCAAGTCTAAGAATCAGAGATGAGGACTCAGAGAGAGAGAGAGAGAGAGAGAGAGAGAGAGAGAGAGAGAGAGAGAGAGAGAGCTCCGAGTCAGAATTTCACATTCAAATCTAGAAGATTTACTCAGGTGAGAGAGAGAGAGAGAGAGAGAGAGAGCTCAGAATTTCACATTCAAATCTAGAAGATTTACTCAGGTGAGAGAGAGAGAGAGAGAGAGAGAGAGAGTACTACAACTACTACTACTTCTCTTTTTTCTATTCTTCTTCAACTGCTGTAACACTACCATAACTTCGTCCTCGTCTTCTTCTACTACTCCTACTACTATTTACTACTAGTATAGTGTGTGTTGTTGCTGGAGCATCACTTGTTCGTCTCTCCCTGACCCACGGCGACCTCCTCACCGCAGTCCACAGTGACAATATCTTACATACCATCTCTACGCCATTCACGCCGGCATCCCAATTCATCACGAGAAGTCACCGCCACCAATATACCAACCAACCTACACCACACACCACCCTCAGTCACACACAAACTTTACGTGGCTAACCTAGATTCTTCAACTTTAGCCCAGAAAGCGGCTTATTTTGGCTGGAGTAGCCGGCACAGGCCTGGCGGGGCTGACAGGCAGGGACCCGGGCTATTGTGGGGCCCGCCTAATGTTACCAAATGTGACACCGACCCAGCCACGAGGCATTCCTCCGTCTGCCTTTCTGATCTGTTCAGTCTGTCGGGGGGCAGGGTACGGCTAGCAGTGCTGTCACCATTAAGCTGAGATACTACTACCCGGCCACATGTGTCTGTCTGTTAGTGCAGTGAGGGAGAGGGTGCTGTCCCCATCAACATAAAAGTAGAAATGCCTGTTTCAGTGATAATTACGATGGGGCAGGTGTGAATGGTAGAAAATAAATTTTAAAAAAATTCGCTCTTTTTTTTGGAAAACGACAGAATTTTTTCTGCCGTTCACACCTGCACCATCGTAGATTATTCTTTTTATAGCAAAAAAGTTTCCCACGAAAAAATCTGAAGTTGAGATCTTCATAACTGCCAAAGATGACGCTCAGTTATGTTGCCAATTCATTCTGTGTGTTTCTGAGGGAGATAGCCCTGTTATGAACCATTCATCCCTGTACCAATCCAAATAAAAGGCATGTTTATTTGGGTTGTGTATTTCTGGCAAAAGCATCCAACGGATAGAGTTTGAAGGAGATGTGTTGACCATAAATAGGGCAATGAGATCCCTTGCTTTATTTTCAAATCTATTTTAGAATAATAATAATAATAATAATGATAATAATAATAATAATACTACTACTAATAATAATAATAATAACAATGATAATGATAATAGTAATAACAATAATAAAACTAATGTCATAGCATTCAGACAACATTTAAAAGGAGGATTTAGGTACTGGGATAACATAGATGACATACGTTCAATTCTCTTCCCAAAATGTCAAGTATCGTTGAATATTTTGGGTGAGTATTGCTAGAGTGTGCAATAACTTATGAAACGACACTGGTTTGTTTATTTGTGAATCCGCATGGTGCTCTTCACTGCCATGCCATTTTGACTCTTTTCCCTGTCCTCGGACATTTCCTTCTCCGACTCCCCCTATCGAGCAGTCTGCAAACCTATTTCATGCACTTCGCATAAGCTTTGGAATACACTGACATTGTGTAGCAGGGGATCCGAATGATTCAAATCGTTTTCGTATATGGGTACAAACGTGTCAATTACTTTAATCCAAAGGTTACGTGAACATTGGTTAGAAAGGGAGGCCCTTCTTTTGAAAATGATGTAATAAAATGAAATAAGATAGAATTAAGTGAGATGAAAGTAAAATAGAATAAAATAAAATAAAATGAAATTAAAAAAAGATAAAATAAAATGAAATGAAATGAAATCAGATCAGATCAGATAAAATAAAATGAAATGAAATCAGATCAGATCAGATAAAATCAATGAGATAAAACAAAATAAAATTATGTAAAATTAAAATAAGGCCCCTTACTCTATTCCTGTATCCCCAATGCTACATAGCTATAAACTAAAAGAACCTATTTTGCAGTGCCGCCGCCTATCGATCAACGGAGAACTTAACCCACATGTGCTGTACATTAATGAGCAGATGGAAGACTCACACTTCGACTTTACCCTTACCCCTATTGTGATATATATATATATATATATATATATATTATATATATATATATATATATATATATATAT
>CAWWDR010001149.1:0-17509 GCA_963942565.1 Maea johnstoni | reverse complement strand
GCATTTTACGTTCACCGTGACTGTCGTTTCATTGCGGAGCAATCTACGACAGAATTTATCGTAAGAATCTCTTTCCCGGTAACGTAACAGCTCGAGGAAGATTTGCATGATTATTTAGCGGGCAGAATTTGTTTGCTGCTGTAGCCTACAGTTAATACAGCGCTAGAGCGACTCAAGGGATTTGCACATTGATAAGCGCGGAAATTGGGTGCTGTTTATATTGACAAAACAACAGGTACTGGTGATTAGAGAGAACATGATTTCATTGTGGTGCTTAGAATCATTTATATTTCATGATTTCCATCGCGAAATGTGCCACGCTCTTGACGTAGGCAAAATGTAATTTGGCTTCCAAGGGGAGGCCTTAAGTTAATTCGGATGGAGGGAGTGGATATCTGAGTTAATTCGGATGGAATCTACTGATAGAGTGCACTTTTTGATCCCTTCACAAGCTCTGTAATGTAATATCGGAAAATACATCCGACCGGGGACGTTTATAGATTCTAGAAAATGCGAATCCCATATCACCAGTATATACTCTTGCAGTCAATAGGCATTATAAAATGAAAAGGAGTAGGAATTAGGAATTTCGTTTTTCGTCACTTTTTATGCCATATTGGGGCTAAGTTGTGACTATCCAGTTGTACCTGGTGGAGGAAACCGCAGTAACCGGCGAAAACAACCGCCTAACCCAAGTCACTGGCAACTTTGTCACATGCCCCAGAAATGGAATACGACTTGTTGATCGCCACTTCTTTGCTAGACTGAGACTCGATGGACTAGCCATTACACGATGGTGGAAGAGTAGCTAGTGAAAAACATTGACTACGGTTAAGTGGTATCCTTGTCACTTCCCTTGCGCGGGGTATCGACCCTATACCATTTCTATCCGCTCGGCCATTGATGTAGTCCCGAGTAAGCATTATACCAATCAAGGATGTTATATATTGGAATCGTAATGTATATTGTAAGGGGAAAATCCTAATAGTTCAACTTCTTTTCCATATATTCACAAAATTCCTAGTCACCCTTGTTTGTTTGTAGGAAGTTGTACAAATGTATGTGTACGCACTGGTAACTTGTATTAGTGCTGATTGTTCATATTTTGTAATTATCAATTACAGTCAATAAATATACGATACGATACGCTGATTGTTCATAGTACATTTAATCAAATATGACGATGAAATAAAGCTATTACAAATCCACAAGAGATGATATTTTTTTGTGATAATAATATTTTACATATCGTTCTTAAATCAGTTTCCATTTTCTATATACAATGCATGTATACAACGTTTCATTTAATATTCACACCTTTTTGCTTGAGAGTGATGGCATCAAGAGATTTGCAAGATTTATTTTTAATATGCATTTTTCTTATTTTACAGGTAAATATGAAATCTGGAAAAACGATGACGTCCATGTTGGATTACGACGACGCCATGTCGGATAATGACGTCAACGGAAACGAATGGGACGATGACGTCATGCGTGCTTCTGATTACCAAATGCGAAAACGGCCGATGCCAACCAAACGCGATTTCAATGGTTCTCCGTCCGGCATGTCTAGTGCTAGCTCTTCTAATGGAGATTGTGAATCAATGGAAAGAAAACCAAAACTGGCCAAAAAGAGCGCCAGAAGGCGGAAAGGCTTAAACGCTCGCGAGAGAAACTTACGTCGCTTAGAGAGTAACGAGCGAGAGCGCATGCGCATGCACTCTCTGAACGATGCCTTCCAGGGACTGCGCGAAGTTATCCCGCACGTCCAATTACCCAGAAAGATCTCGAAAATCGAGACTTTAACTTTGGCCAAGAACTACATCAAGGCATTGACGAATGTGATCTGTGAGCTCCGAGGTGAAAAGCCAGTTTATGAACTGGTGAGCGTCGATGATATAGAGGACGAGGATGAGCTAGAAGACTATATGGAGAAGAATGGAGATGATTCATCAGATGAGAATTTATTAAAAGAAGAAGACGAAGATTGCCAAGAGTAATCTTTCCAGCTTTTTGAAGATTCCGCAAATTCTTCAGCCATTCGAGTTTTAGAGGTAACCGAAACTGTTGCCAACAGACATTCCTTATACGAAATAGGCAGCGACGACACAAAATGGCTCCGGATAGGGGCTGAAGAGGCTTAAAATAAAACATGGAATAGATTACGATGGAATCCATGAATTGCAGATGTGACTGATCGGGTTAGTTTATCCTAAATCCGATATTGACGAATTCAACTTGTTTTAGGGGTTGTTAACCAAATGCGTAGAACCCTGGGTTTTGGTTGTGGATGATGAAAGACTATTTTCACAGAGTTTATTTTGCTATCCAAAGAAATTTGGATTTATCGATGTATTATAAAATCAAATGGTATACAGAATACATGTTTATATATATATAAATATATATATTTAATCAACTATTTTCCTCTTAAAGTATAGCTATAAGAGATCTATTATATTTATGTCACCAGAATTCACCAAACCGTGAAATAGTAGGTTATTTCAAAAAATCTCTCAAATCATCTCATCCCTCCGGCCATTATCTGCTGATCACGCATGCGCAAATATCAATGCAAATGAGAAGATGTGAAATGTGTCATAGAGTTCGTAAAGAGAAGAGAAATGATGTCTTCCTAACAAATATATTGCAGTATTTTCATCCTGTTCAATGCTCGCCTTGAAAAGTATATACCTCATCATAATCCTGAGTTCCAACCTTCCTAAAGGCGATGAGTGCATGAATGCTCACTTACCGTATACCGTGTATATTTCGCGTCAATAAAATTTCGCGCATCAGCTCTCCTTACCATTCTTGAGTAGTTTCCGATTCTTTCCAGCAGAAAAAAATCTTTCACTGCCGAGTTGAAAAGTTTGCGCCGTTAATTTACGTATGCGAATCGCGCCAAAATTAAATGATGTAAACTAGACACGGTATATAGTATTCTATGGCATCAAAGAGATAATTGTTACGTTTTGAAGAAGGCCCGTCCGACGCAACATAGCAACAAGCATAAATGATTGTCAACAATCCGAACCTCTTAGGCGGTGGGAGGAACTATAGTGGAACAAAATTAACATTCAATATCTAATTTAAAAAAAATCAGTTTTGTCTTTTTTTTTCAATAAAAGTATAGTAAACTGTTTAGGTATGAATTGTAATTTTGGAGCCTATTTTTAAATATCTACGCTTCATTCACAGTCTTCTTTTAGAGACACGTCCATGCTATTCAAGGACTTAAGAAATACAGGACGTTCCCTGCCCTCCAAAACGTTAAGCTTGAAACCGGGAGCAAAACAAACGGTTTGAAATCAGGTTTCTGGACACGGCCCTGTAACTCCACGTATTATCTCAACACGCCTGTACATTGTAAATACTAGCACATTATAACCCGTACTGATTTTGATCCGTATCGATATAAAGTGAATATGGCAATAGGCAATTTTCCATGGCCACATGTATGCCTATATATGAAATATATGGGTATACTTTCGCGAAAGTCGTGGTTATGCCTATCCTATATCATACTCATGGCAAATTGTTAATGAATTGTTCTGGTTAATACAATAGCTACTGCCATGGTTCATATATGTAAATAAAATATATTGGATGGGTATTTCATGCCTTAATGCCATATTATCCATACTTCTGCCCAGGCACTTATAGTCATAACAAATGGATATTCAGCGCATTCTCATATGGATATGCTATATCGGTACGGGTTATAAGATGTCACGTGACTGCCAATAGTGAGGTATAACCAGAATGTAGGGAACAGAAGATGAAGATGCTTATGAAACCATATCTCACACATGCCACCATCAGTTATTTTCTGAACATGCCTATCCAATCATGTTCATTGTCATATTGTTGATTTTGAAAAGGAATTGGAGAGATGATTTGAGCAGATATACTAGTAAGAATGGGTTTAGAATGCATCAGATTATGTTATAATTGGTCAGAGAATTAACGCAGACATTTATGTTCAGGTGGTCGTGTTGGTCGCCATTTTGTTCATGACTCGGTTGCATAAAACAAGATGTGTTAAACAAAAACGTCATAAGGTTAGTTCGAAATGACTATTTCCTTATGATGCTATCAAACATTGCTATTAAAGATTACTTTATATCATGAAAAACTGTCTTTGGGAATAACTGTATTCCATTTAACAATAATGTTATCTAGAAATATTTTACCTGAAGACATATACATATGTTTTATGCAACCGTATCTTGACCTTTGTAATCTAGAGAGGTGAAGTATACGATTTAAAGCCGTTGTTGTTTTGCGCAGTGAAAGGGGTCCGTTTGTATCGATTAGTTTTGACTAGACATACTTTCCATGAAATAGAAGTTCTTACGATGTTCCACATGACTCTATTTCTTGTCCTGTTTAATGATGATTAAATTGGAGCAATACACATACAGTACACTTTCTTCCGTACTAAGTAGTAGGTAATTCAACCGATATTGGTGTGTAACTACCGGTATACATGTAACGCCGGTCATCTTTGACGACATCATTTTTGTTCAGATTTCTAATCAAAATTTCTATCTGGTATGCTATGACAATTATATGTTTTCTAAGGAATCACGAAACATTGAGGAATCAATGTCTATAAATTGAGTTACAATACCACTAACATATGTCCGTATAGGTGGAAATAATTAAATGGTTATAATATGTGGATTTATAAGTGGGTGCCAGGATTGAAAAAGTGTTGTTTTGGCATTCTGTGCGCGGATTTCATATCAGCCTGTGCGGCAATATTCTCTGACTGTATCTTTATCTGTTTCATCTTATTGTGACAATCGAACGTATGTAAAAATAACAAAACACATACTTATTATCAAAAACAGAATATGTTTTCCGCTTATCAGTTTGAATGCAGCGCCATGTGTGCATCTTTCATCGTTATTTAACCCATGCATACTATGAAATCCCAAAGATCTGTTTAACATATATATTCATATCTCAAATCTATGGCGAATTCAACGAAATTCTCAAATTTACATTTGTTTCCTCGTCTCATCTAAAAACACAATGCCCTTGAATATTTCCCAAGGCTTGCATATTTTGGAGATTAATTGCCGGACAAAGTGTTGTGGGGTTAGTCGGCTGTTTTGCCGGGTTCTCCGGTATCCCCCATTATCGCCAACAGGCTAGTCACGAATTGTGTCAGCAGAACAACAGGTGATGAATGAAATTCAAAATCTAACTTCAAAATTCAAAATTTAATATCCAACTATTGTTATTGTTATTCTCGAATATTAGTATGCTTTTGTAAATAATATATTACAGTCAATAAACCTACATACACAGAGCCCTAGTATGTAATGGGCCTAAACAGGTGAATGCAGCAGTGATATCGCTCTAGAGATCTGCGTGTACAAACTACCTCTCTTATCAGTATGCATTGTGCCGGAATCAATAGTTTGTTAATCCTATTTTGGTGTCAAGGGGACTCGAGTTGCTGTTACCTAAACGTGACATGCTCTCAGCCTACATTTCCCACGAGGCCACCTGAACCATATATCAAACCCACCCACCGATCCTGCAGGCTGCTGGCCTTTCATCTACCATCAGCAAAAGTCACATTTAGAAACGCTGTTTTTACTAAATTCCCTATAAATTCCAGTGACATTACGAAGCATTATAAAGGTATTCGGTTTATGGTCTTGTATCCACCTAAGTGGATCTTCCTCTTCTAGCAGGCCTGTACACACGAAAACCATTTCAATCCCACGAGGGATATTCCAGAGCAGTTGGCAGCATATAGCGCACAAGCTCTAAGCATTATGATTATTATCATTAGATATAAGAAAATCGTATGGCCGGAAAGTGGTCATTTTTCTCGTGGTCAAAAGTTGTATTTTTACATTTCGAGAAGTACCAACGTATACGTTATTTTCGTCAACAAGTCAGAACTTAACTGCATGATTTGCTGAAGTATGATTTGAAACAGCATTTGGTTATTATTCTCGTGATCAAAAATTGTATTTTTACATGTTGAGAGTGGTACTAGAGTATACTTGTTTTCGTTAACAAATTAGATCTTAACAGTATGATTCGCTACAGTCTGAAATTATACCCACACCCTTAGTGGTACAATTATGGTGTGTATTCGATAGCAGTGCAGATTAGATAATTGTGGTTAGGTACTAGCTTGAGAAGGATTAAAGTGCGATCAGCGACAGTATGTGTAGGGGTTCTTCGGATGCAGCTAACCATATCATAACCCTTTCTTGGATTGGTAAAACACATTTTGTCTTGGAAAATCTGTTGCCAGCATATGTACTCAAACTAGTCATACACCGTTCTACATATCATTGAATGAATTAATGGTGTTATGCATTAGGCTGTTCAAACCCACCGGTATCTTACTTCTTATTTAAAAAACGATAACAGTTATAGAGTACATACGTTGATAACGTTTTCTTTAAAAGATCATTTGTTGTTACCAAAGATGTTGATGAGGGGAGTGTATCACATGGCTGAATAGAATATGTACTACATGATATATGATATATAGTACGTCTATAGGTAATGGAAAGTATGTCTATTTTCAAAACGATAGATCTGATCGATTGTGTTATACTTGGGTCGTAGTGGCGATTACTGTCTACGTGTGTGACCACATTGCATATGTACAAAGAGTCTGCTTTAATACTAAGAAATGAAGACTATTTTCCTAGATATCGTATTTTACTAACATCATTGTCTCAATGCGGCTGCGTAGACTATAGGAGAGTATGGTGGAGGTAGAAGAGTAGAAATACGTAGATACTAGAGTCATAAGTCCTCAGAACTAGTGGAAAACAGCCTTTCATATCACTGGCTCAAAAAGTATATATGTGTGGCATGCCGTAAATGAGAACATTGTCGTAAACACGAACCGGTAGATAGTCTTTGGACGGCATCTTATTTAACGCTTTGTCAAACGTTTTGACGGTCTTGAGATTTCATTACGGCTTGAAATAATTTCATTAAAACGGTTTTGATCTAAATATATAAGCTCTGAATTATTATTAATGTTGAGTTCAAAACGTGTCATGCACGTCAGTTGTAAGTCGAACATATCTTATCTGGACCCCAGGTGTTCAATTCACAAAGGATCTACTGACCGTCAAAGCATTGCACACACACAATATAAGGCGTTGTCCATGTTCCACAGACAAAGACAAGAACATCTGAGACTCGAGTCTTAACCCTCGTACTGCTGGTGGCCAATTTTGTCTATACAATATGATGCAAAAAACCGGAAAAATTACTGAAACCCTGGCAGATGCTTTTCAAAAGACTTTGCGTTCTTTTTCTTTGGACAAAAGTAGCCTTAGTATCGGAAGGGTTGACTGAGTCTTACTGTTGCTTGGGCAAATGCTACCGTTAATTGATGTCCTTCACCTGACCAACACATATTGACACCTGTACACGTCAACACGAGCATGATCACACATGTCACCGCGTGTGCATATGCACTATGCATTGTCCTAGTTATTACCAATTGTCAATAGATGCTTCTTAGAACCGTCTTTGTAGGGTGGGCCGCCGAGCCATGGGCCCCGCCCATAGACATCAAACACAAACTTATCCAGCCAGACAGTTGTTTGTTTATTTGTTTGTATGTAAATCTGTGTTAAGGACAAGGGAGGGGGTGGGAAAGCGATGAAATAAAGCCATAAGTTCAGTTGCTTTTATTAAATTGTTACGTAGCTGAAGTGAAGAATCGGTGATGGGTTTACGGAGCAGTTGAAACGTCACTAATTAGAATTTGATACATGTGTAGGTGAACTAATAGTAATGTAATTTTTATGAAGGAAGTTATTGGTATTCGAAATACTAACACATGATTTACATGAATTTATGATTGAAAAATACCAAAACGTAAATGTGTTCGCCAAAACTATGTGCGCCGAAAACCTGATATCTAAAGTGTTTATAAAGATGCATTCAAAAACACACACGATCAAAATACACACGAGTTGTATTTTGGTCACGACACTTTTGATATCACGCATTTGTTTCTGTCAGTGTATTAATTTCAATCATTACGAGCAGTAACAGCCAACAATCATATGATGTTATCTCTAACACTAAAATTAACATACCTTTTGTGTTTTTCGTTTTCCTAACTGAGGCTGAAAAAACACAACCGATTTGACATATTTCCTATTTAGATTATTTGACCTCATAAGCGTGTGATTTGCGTGTGTTTGCCATACTAGTTTGCTTGGTTATATTTATCGTGTGGGAAGCATTTTGACTTGGGTTTCATTTAAGATAGACCCTTCTATAAGCGAGTAGCACGTAGGCACCAAGACAAGTGTTTACCTTCTTTGTAAATAGATAATGAGACGGAAATATCACTGGAAAACTAAATCTGAAATCAATAATATCTTGATCCGCGCATGCGCATTAACGACATTCCCCACCTACAACTGAAACAAGCGGAAATGCATGGTATTCGAGCAAATTGTGCTATCACCTAGCTATTCTACGTAGTGGGCAATATGGAAATAAGGAAAATAAATCATTTTCTCGCGTCGGCTTACCTACTGTATGAAGGGAAATTCTCCCGGCGCGGCAGAACTGCTGCGTCACAGACGTGTAGGTTCATCCGGTTAACCCATTTACATCTGAAACGTACACGGTCTGACACAAATAGAAATATGCCAACAACAAAGGAATATTTTAACCCTTATGCTGCTGGTGGCTAATTTGGCGAATACAAAATGATGCAAAATCCAGAAAAAAGACTGAAACCCTGGCACATGGGTACTCATCTGAGAGTACTCAGCAAGAGCTTTCCAATGAATACCAACATGACAGGGTTTAGGTATTTTTCAAAATGTCTGCATCTTTGCGCTTTGGATGAAAGTGAGACTCAGCATTGGAAGGGTTAAGAAATACATGATTGAAAGTGGTTGTTCCTGTTGAGCACTGCCTTATTTATTTATCATTTTCTCAAGTAATACTGTAATTGATGAGTTAAATCCAATGTTGTCAGACCATGCCTGTATTCCAGATGCCAACGGGTTAATCTGTGTCGACCTAATGTGTTCTGGGAGAGAGTAAGTGTTTGGTTGATACGCCCACCACACGGGCATCTGATGAAGCTACGAGTAATACGCCCCGTAATAACATACATGTAGAATGGCTAATTTTTCCATGTAACAATTTTCCCTAATTTTTCATTTTTGGGTGTTTCCATTTCTAATATTTCCAAAGAGAGGACATATTTTTTTTCGTTTCTAATTTCCCCGTTTTATGTAGATTTTTAATTTTAGTATACCAAAGAGTAAATATTAATGGGTAAGGACAAGGATCATTGCGTGTTTATTAAATCCGTACATGTGCTGTATCGTTTTTTCCCGTGTTGTTTATTCCCGTTTGAAAGCATTTGGGAAAATCGGTAAAATAGAATTCACGGAAAAAATTAGCCATTCTACAGTGAATAGATGATGGGGTCAAGATAACTTATCAAACCCCGAGAGTACCATTTTGTGCAGATAGTAGTAAACAGATTTCATACCTGGCACATCTTCATTACATGTTCTTTGTCTATCCACCCTGTTCTTCTATTGCACTGAGCAATAAATACACTATGTATTTCAAATACCCTAAATACCGTAAAGGGAGGTTAAGTATACTAAGATCAAATTCATTGATGAAATCCAATATTACTATTGCTTACTATTGACTCACTAGAGGTGAAATAAAAACAGAAACATGGTAATCCTCATCATGTAAATTTAACATACAACAATGTGTTGGTGAGTTTGGCTTTAAAAAGATTGGTGACGCTAAACATGAATGCTATATATTGTGGATACTACGTGCAGTCTGCCAATGCCACAAGCTTGTCCACAGTGCAAAAGGCGCGAGTCAAAATACGGTGAGAAATGAGAAAACACTATTGGTTTGATCGCACCCTATGTCTCAGTTCACTTTCAATTCTTTACAGACCCCAACCCCCCCCCCCCCCCCCCCCCTCTCTCTCTCTCTCTCTCTCTCTCTCTCTCTCTCTCTCTCTCTCTCTCTCTCTCTCTCTCTCTCTCTCACCTGATGTTATCTAGGTTTGTGCTTAGCACATCATTGCTGTCAACCATACTACTAGTTCCACAATGCTGTATCATACACGGAGGTTCTACCTAGCACTGTACTATCAACAGGGTTCAGACGTGATATCCGCCACGTCTTATCAGTGTCAAAGACCTAGTCTGCGTGTAAACTACACTAGCCTTGTCTGGTATACCTTGCACTATGATCCAAATATAGCTAGCGAGATAATCTATCTATTATATTTCTATCCGCATCTGAGAGTCTATTTTGTAAAAGTGATATATGTTATGGGACTGTTGTTCCCGAGGTCAATTACGAGCCCGTCCTGGTGTACTATTTATTGCATAGTAAGTAGATTGACATTTCCGGTTCAGGACACATTTCCGGTCCAGGAAACATTTCCGGTTCTTGAAATATTTCCGGTTCAGGAAATATACCAGAAGTTACAGTCTAACATTCAAACCATATCCGAAAGCATTCCTGAACTGTTTCATTTCCTCAAAATTTAATGTCAGTTGACACTGGAAATTTAGTCTCATAAACCTGGTTATTATCAATTCCAGAGATTCATCCATTATTTTCGGATCCTGTTTGACCATTGAATTAGTATTTCTGGACCGGTTATTTCAACCGTACTGAGGTATCTAAACATATCGTTAGGTTCGCATGGATAAATCCCTCTGTCGTATGATAAATGTTTTCTAACATTTATAAAGGAAGAAAATCAGAGAAAACCGAAGCAAGCGATCTGATTGACTGAAAAGCCAATTTAATTGGGGTCAATGGCCTATCCGTAGTGTGATGCGCCTACTAGTGAGGACCCAATTCTTATATGTATAGTGGACTTACATGGTAGTTTCCACTATGATCAAATGCTAATGCCAATGGTTGATATGTTATGGTCATGATATGGCGACGAGACTGACAGGTAGTATTGAAAAGAAAGCAGATCGAAAATCATAACTTATTAAGGGCCTTTACCAATTGTCCAACTTTGTGCCACCAGAAAATCACGAGGTATCATAATATGCCATTAGTATACATAATGAATACTGTAACTTCATAATTTATTTCACCCCCAAAGAGGTGCAGATTCGTCATGTAATGTAAACGTGGCTCCCCAGTTGGTTGTGATGGTTGATCTGCTTAAAAAATTTGTTCTGCTGCCAGCAGTTGCATTTAAGAATCTTGACTATTCGGATGGCGACGTTTCCTCAATGGTCTTTAATGATCTCCTTGTCAAGTTTCCCACTAATTCACGTCAGAATCACACCCTACTTTGAATGAGCAAGTTAACAGAAGAAAGTTTCCACTGAACGAAACAGAATCTAAATCGACATTTCCTGACAGCTTTCCTATTCCTTAAAATGCTTAGTCTCACAAATATTTTACAAAAATCTTTTCCACAATACTGAGTAACATTTTCATTATATCAATTACGTGAAGTCCAAATTATAAATAATACAATTTTGGAAATCTATCCCTAATGCGTTCGTTGCATCGCTCACTGATACAGCCCTAAAACTATTTCGGAACAACTCCTTTAAATTGGGTTTTAAAACGTCTGTTCGTCTCTGAAACATTTTTGTATACATTGACAGCCTTGTGGCACGTCGTCAGTGACCTACAAAAACGATACTGAAACTATATTTCACAAATTCAAATATTTAGTACTCCATTCTAATGGCATGATGAGAAGCTGCTGATCAATATATATTTATATATATATATATATATATATATATGTATATATATATATATATATATATATATATATATATATATATATACATATATATATATATATATATATATATATATATATATATATATATATATCATTCTTTATTTTTGTCTCTGCTTTACCAGTATGTATATTTTCAAAGAGTATCCTTGGGATGATATTTGGATAAATGAATATTTTCATGTACAGGTTGATTAGCAAAATATATATATAATCTATATAAGTAACGGTCAAATGCAAGTATACCAGACAAGTTGTTAGTCATGTCATTTATCTTAATGCAGGCGTAGAAACGGTTCTAAATATTGCTGTTCTATCCATCTCAATTGTATGTATAGATAATTTATAATAAAAGTAAAATAGATGCAGAATTATTTCAACTTGTTCGAGTGTTTTTCTATGTGAACAACAGACCGGAATGAAGCGATGGTGGCCATATGTAAAATTCCCACCAACGTACCCCTAATAGTATTTATACAATGTTTGCAATATAATATTATTGTCCGAATAAGCACACGCCAAAGTTTGTACAGAAAGGGGTGGTTTATCCACGATGCAGAATGTTTGCGACGGCCTTCTAATACTGAAGCTCCCTAAATAAAATCCCCAACAACCATGAACCCCAAAACCCAAAAATGATCTTGGAGTATCTTCTCTTTCGCACAATTATCTTAAACAATCTAGGGCATATCTTTCTCTGGACGGATCCACCTGGGTAGGAGAGTGTAACCGTTCTACCTCACAAACAGCATTACCATTTCTGGTGATACGAATACAAATCTATAGTCGTTCATAGCGCTACAGTCTATGAATGATCTGTGGGAAACTGGGGTAGATAAGCAGCTGTTGACATACATCCCTCTCTACAACACTCGATCACATCTTACCTAACTCTCTGCTTAACATGTTCATGTATTTTCCCCGGCCATCGATTAATTAGAAATATCAACATATCAATTATTTTAGAGGTTATCCCCACCTCAATGGTTTAGAAAGGAATTATGAACAACTGGGATTTTGATAATCATGGATTACCATTTATACCTTTATTCAAAAATAATTTAACTTGTCTTCTCCTGACCTAATTGCATCTGGAGTTAACATATGGACTAACACGTTTTGGCATATTTCATTATCAAATTACTAAAGGAAACACTTTTGATATTGAATTGCTTAGCGAATTAGGTATAAAACATTTCAGCTAAATATTCATCAAAATATTGCTTTTTACCAAGATATTTCTATGTGAATATTACTAGTATTTACGATTGATACTGATATTAAAAGATGATATTGGCCACGAGATAAAGACATTTAAACATGCTGTATAGGTACTATTCGTATCTCTCAAAGCATAACATAAACTCATGCTTGCATATTTAAATAGGCAAGAGTTAACAACTTTACTAACTAAGAATGGCCGACCAAAGTATTGTAAAGCAGAATTTGGTATGTTCAAGGTTTAATAGTTCATTAAGGAAAATGTTCTTTCCTCCTGTCTGTACAACCCCAGGTTTTACTATCATCTTAGTGATGGATTTTATTTACAAATAAAGCTCTGACATTTCAGTTTCTATCTTTAGTTTGCACCATAATATATGAGACTTTGTGAGCGCCAGCAGACATGATGTTATATGTGCGTCTGCAAAACGGCTTGAATAATTTGTACGGGTGAACTCGTATTTACGCACGTCATTTATCGGGCGTATTCCGAGAAATGATTTGTTTAGAACATACAAAACTACAAAGTCTTGGTTTAAATTCTATTCTACGGAGAAAATGTATTTGTCATTTGCATAATTTGCATATCGTATGTTAGAAAAGCAAAACTTACGTATCTGTTAACATATACTTAATAATACATAGATATCCTACTGCTAAAACACCCAGAAAGGGTACGTAGAGGGAGATTTGATTGCCGTAAAAGCTTTAAGTAGCCCCAGGTTGTACGGGTACTTTTCCCGTCGAATGTGGCCCGAGGCAAGAGTCACACATCTTACAAAGAGTCTTTGGCATCTTTGAAGGAAATCCAATACTAAGTAAGTGCTCTTTTGGGTCGTCAAGGAAAAAGCACTCCATCTCGTGCCTGCATCGAAAGCCGATTTTTATAGCATCAAGAGAAGAGTACTGCAAGCATGTTGGATTGATTTTGTGGTTTTCTTTCCCATTAAGAATCATGCCTAATGCCATCAAGGAAGCAATCGAAAGTAAGGTAAATTGCTAACTCTAGATCTTCGCAATTTAGCACTGTCGGGACAAATGGAAACATTTCCTTTACTGTACATTTGATGTCTGTAATATTACTCTTATGCTGCTAGTGGCTAATATGGCCGATACAAAATGATGCAAAAATCCTGAAAAATGACTAAAAATCCTTGGACATGGATAATCATCTGAGATTACTCAGCAAGAGCCATCCAATATATACCAACATGACATGGGTTAGATGGTTTTCAAATATTTTTGCACCCTTGTGGTTTGGCTAAATGCAGCCTCACCATTGGAATGGTTAATATTCTTTATTAGATACTGGATTTATAGAGTCTCAGACAGTTTAAGGAATTTGATAAGATTCTCTATACATCTTAAAAGTATGTATAAATATACCGATTACAAGTCTTTTTAACGTTCAACGCGTACAATGTGAAGTGACTTAAAATGGTTATGCCCAAAGTGATTTAATGTGTTCAATACATGTATATTCGTTGGTTCTTCTGACATCATTTCTGTACTTATCACCTGCTTTGCTGTGATTTTCGATTCTGACTTATCAGTAGGTATCAGACGTGCAGCCGTTCAGCCTATGCAGATTCGATACCCCGCACCTGAAATTAATTACCGGGTACCACCACTCATTGAAAAAATCAACCACTCTGACGCGCTGTACAATGGATCCAACAATAGCGCAATCCTTATCTTGCGTCCTGTGCAGGATAAGCCGCCAGATCCCATGGTGAACACAGGATTCACGTCAGAAAACGAAAAAAAACATCACTGCTGAACCTGCAGTATTCTGCTGGATACGTTAGGCTAACATTTTTTTGTTAACCGAATTCACAGGATAAACGAGGATAGATTCATTGCAACCTTTTTGGTTAAGTGAGGGGATATTAGTTTCCATTTGTTAGAAAGTGATGTCTGTCCGGCATGATATCCACCCAAAGGCACCGGTATCGCAAGAAAAACACGCGGAATGCAGATGACTAAGGGCGGAAAAGATAACTTCGTGTTGATCCTAATTTCACTTTTGTGAATTTTGAAGGTTTCCGATTCATGATTGAGGATGGAAGCTCTGTTTGAAATACTCTGGACTATACTTTGTATAGGTGATTAGACAAATACCAAAAGCAGAGTCAAAAGACTAACCCCATAAACTACCCTAATTGAAAAAGACTTGGTTCTACGTCACACACACACACACACACACACACACACACACACACACACACACACACTAGATCTAGTATATATATAAATATATATATATATGTATATATATATATATATATATATATATATATATATATACATATATATATATATATATATATATATATATATATATATATATATATATATATATATATATATATATATATATATATATATATATATATATGTGTGTGTGTGTGTGTGTGTGTGTGTGTGTGTGTGTTTGTGCGTTTGTTTCCTGTTATTCTTTGCATCCCTTATATTACAGTTCCCTTTATTCTTCCATAATCTTATTTTGGACGGCAGCGATGAGCAGGTGCGTTTGAGAACCTACATGTACACAAGGAGAAGCAGAATCATAAATTCCCCAGCTACGTATTCCTTCGGTCTCCAATATCCTGGTCATTGGGGAACGGTAAAACTAATATCCTGTCCAGAGAGTTTGGAGGCTGAACCACGTGCTTAACGGATCATGCACCTGCTATAGTAGCACAATCATCACTAATGGTATTGCTGCCGCCTTGCCTAAATGCCAACGAGGGCCTTCAGGGTCTTGGCGCACCTGTTTCCCAATACAGGAAGAATGGCGTCCTGCAATTTTCATTAGTAAAGGTCTTCTTGGGTGTCGAATGCACATAAATCTGCAGATCTAACTTAATGGAATTGATGCATATCTAGAGTGACTCTAAAAGGGGTGCCCCTGTCCACAGAGGTTAACCGATACGACTTCAATGTATTTTTTGTGATCATATTAATCAGTGTTCTTTCTATTGATCAGCTAGCTGGTAACATGCATTGGGGACAGTTCATTGCGTTTTATACATTTCATATCTGGTTGTAAATATTGCAGGTATTATTATCTGGTTGGTCACCTCTTAAAGGCGACATAAATACATGATTCGAAGAAAGTTCTGTCACTACGAATAAACCTGTTATAGGTTAAAAGCACATATATATATATATATATATATATATATATATATATATATATATATATATATATATATATATATATATATATATATATATATATATATATATATATATATATATATATATATATATATATATACATGTATATATATATATATATATACATATACATATATATATATATATATAATATATATATATATATATATATATATATATATATATATATATATATATATATATATATATATACATATATATATACTTGGTTTCTAAAAAAAGAAAGAAATATAAATATGATTAGGAAACTTAATCTTCACTGATCTTGTCTAACAATATATGCCGTACTAACTATGAATCACATCCATTTTAAGTCTAAACTTATGTATTCAGTTTGTGGTTGGTTCGGAGAAAGATTCCTAGAAAAATCATTGGATTTAACTAATACAATATCCTTACAATATTGACAAGCAAGAACAGAATTGATAACAGATACAACGTTAAGGCCTTGCTGTCTAAACAGAGCTCGGCCGCTTGAAGCAACCCAATTGAATTTCGAGATACGACTGATATTGACAGATGCTGTAAGAAATTCACTTGAATTCAATTTTAATGCTTATTTGTCCATTCCTGCTTGGTGTGAGATAGACTCTTGACGGTGTACATTGGAGATAGGTATTGACAGGGATGATTACATTTCTTGCCTGATTAACCACGAGTTCTGTGAGTTGTCTTTAAACTAGGACAAGCTTAAACTCTATGCTAGCATGGTCTTTGTCTGTGACTAATCGCACAAAGGCATTTAAAGGCAGTAAATAACCTATGTTGATTAGTGAGAATAGCTTGTGTAAACACTTTTTTCTTAACGGGTTTATTTGCGATGGCTCTATTTGATAATGTGTCATGATTCCAACAAAACATATAGCAATATCAAGTTTAGATTTAGAATTAGCCATTAGAAACTTATATCATGGTTGCTTAGACTGTATTATATATTCTCCCATATGTACATTTATTGTCCCAAAGCACTTTCACTGTAGCACACATTTTTGTTATCAGGCTCATCAAATATTTGTTGAAAAACGATGACACTCTTGAAATATTTAGTTTGCCACTATTGCAATGGTAGGAATGTTTTACAATGATGTTCGTCTGCATTGAATCACTTCATAAACAGTCTAGCTTTGGATTGGGTATAGAAGGCATGTCCAAACAATTTTGAAATTGTACACTCTTCTTTTTGACTCAATTTATGATACTCCGCATTGCATTACTTCATAAACAGTTTAGCCCTTGGATTGAGTATAGAAGACATGTCCAAACAGTTTTGAAAATTTT
>CAWWDR010001148.1:0-26009 GCA_963942565.1 Maea johnstoni | reverse complement strand
AGCCTTTAATTATGACTATCATTTGTCAGATTATTCTTTTTAATTGTCAATATGGCGATATGAAAAACTCAGCATATTATCCTGATAATACAAATGTCACCAGGAAAAACAAGCCACACATTTGACATGTCAGAAATGAGGTCAAAACCTTTAGTACCAAGAAAAATATAGATTCTACAATAAGAGCATGCTACATTTGTTCTCAAGTGACTGCCTTTTCTCAAAAAAGTGTTTCACTATATAAGTTACTGATGAAATATCCAATGTTCAATATCTTTAAAGACAATCCTTGTATAATCGTATTGTGTGTCTTGACAAATACATGTATTGATACCTTTTGGTTCTATAACGTGGATTGAGTTCATAAACTAGAATATGCATGTACCGTGTTATACTTATAATATGAACCAAAACACAGTGGTTATATGACATTTCACAAACTAATGCGCTAAGTACGCTTGTATAACGATGGTCAGAGCTGACATACAAGAAGATAAAGAAAAGAAAAAAGAAAGAAAGCATGACAAAGTGATGATTAACAAGATGCCTTTCCTTCCTATTAACAATAAATCGCGAGTTTACATATATGTATCCCTAGTTGCCATATTTCCTGTCAGCTTATATTACTGAGAAAGAGAGAGATGCACATCCTTAGCAACATTAGCCAATCGCAAGCAAGCAAATTCTACCACTGAGACAACGGAAATTGAATTTCAGTTTTAAAGTAATCACGAATGATGCCAATTGTAACATATCCGTCACTTTATACTGCGACCTATGGTATGATCATGGCTTTCAATAATTCTTGTTATGTTCTCTGTTTTCCTGGTACGCAGATTTCCTCGACCACCAACAATTGGCTCGTCACTTTGTAGCTTCTACTTGGTAGTATAGTCAAAAACGATATTTCATGTTCCATATATTGGCATTAGTATCGTCAAGGTCAAATATGTCAGGCAATGTGCAAGTTTATCCTCAGGAGGTAAAGCTATGTAACTGAGATTAATAGAATCAAAATAAGATAAAATTGCGCCTAAACATTACCATCAATTCACACTCAACGAGTAATGCTTGCTTAGCGTTACTAATAGCCCTTCTAAGTGAAAATGAGCAAGCAATCTATTAGCACGCAATCTAGCACTACTGCCATTTGTAAGAACAGTGATGCATGCAATTGCCAAAACATTGCATTCTATGATAGATCCATCCTATAATAATAGATATACATACATATGTATATATTTATACATACACACACACATATATATACATATATATATATATATATATATATATATATATTATATATATATATATATATATATATATATATATATATATGTATGTATGTATGTATGTATGCATGTATGGATGTATGGATGTATGTATGCATGTGTGTGTGTGTGTGTGTGTGTGTACGTTTCAGGACAACATCACACGTTGTACCCTTTTTACGAATCCTTTCACAAGTGTGACAAGCGGTCGTTCATGGTATTTACAACTTGTTTGAGTAAAGTAATATGTTCTGCATCAATATTTAGATGGAATATTGAGGGTTATTCTTTAGGTTTTTCCAACGTAATTTTCTTAAGATTGATCATAGTTCACATTTGATTTATTTCTAGTACTTTTATGCCATACAGTGACGTTTTTTATTTTTAAATATTTTTTATTCAGTTCTCCACGGGTCAGGCCAGAGCCCACATAAAACGAATACATATGGTTGCTTTATAGCAATTATATATTCTAGTTAGAACATATATATGATGTTGATTTGTAATACACGATACATAAGAAGTTGTGTATACGCTCCTGGCCCATTAAGAGATTGCACTACTGAACTGTAACAGAAATTTTGTTAAATATATTATGTAAAAATAAGCTTTTATAACATAATTTATTGTACCCGTTCTGGTTTTAGCCATTCATTTCAAGATTGACCAATTTTCATCTAAGGAAAATCACTTTGGGTCATCTTTGTTTGGGGAATACAGAATGACAAGTAAAAAAGGGCATAAGTATATTATATCTATTTTGATAAATATGTATCTACCTTCTTTGTTAATACAGTTCCTCCAATCTTATCTTCAAAGGTAGGGCACATCAGAATGGCATACCCTTCGCATTAGTACACTGGACCCCTATAGTGAATTGAATATTCCATTCCAGTTCAAGCGTGTCGATATCCTTAGTTATATCTACAACTACTGGAGATGACAAGAATAACAAACTAACAAGATTGCAATCGATGTAAACGTTTCGATATATAACACCAAACCTGGTATTTTTTAAGGATGGAAAGTTGGTTATGATAGTGCCTTTTTATTTTAATGTGCAGCAATCGCCATGGGTTCGCTATTAAAACAATCAAGTAATAAAAAAAAAGGAAAAAGTTGAATTTATCAGTGAGGTTTAAAAGCGTAGCCAGTAGTGATGATTTTATTTCTAAGTACAATGTATATGTATGGTAATGATTGCGTGTCATGACGTAATACACGTAATGCGGGGTATGTATTGAGCACCGCCGTTATCTAATGTGCGATATAAGGTAAAAGCTTTTGCACTAACCTCTTAACTTCAGCGCTTAATTCTTGGGGAAGCACTTGTTCACTTAGAGGATACTTAATGACGTTCCAAATCTCCCATGGCCCGTGAACTGACTAATTGATGACTTGGCATTAATTTTGCTCAATGTCGGTACCTTATAATGGTTATATCTTGATTCATACCAGCACGTCACTGGCTTCGAGGCTCCTGCCAAGTATGCGAACCATACAATTCTCTTATATAAATGGAACATTTGAGAATGTCAGTAACATTCAATTTTAGATCAAAAAGATATTGTCTTTTCTAAATCATATCCTTTTGTCATTTTTGATTATACAATTTATAGATTTTTTAAAGTGCCCTTTAACGCGTGTATACACCCATGGCCGTATGCATTTTACACAAAGAGAATAACTGATATTTATATATATATATATATATATATATATATATATATATATATATATATATATATATATATATATATATATATATATATATATATATATATATATATATATATATATATACATATATGGCCCAATTATAACGGGTCCGTTATTGATCCCTCCATACATCGACATTAAAAAAAAATGTTCCAAATGTCTTCCGCTGGATTTATACCATATGACAAGTCAATACATACCATACGATCTCACCTCATCATGACTCGCTAAGTTATAATATCAAGCACTGACATTAGAGTTCAATGCTTCTCAAATACTTCGGCTTGAAAACCCGTAGCATATAGGAGGTCACATTCACACTACTGTCGAGTTTAGCATTTAAACCAAAATTCGTAAATTCATGGGCCCGTCATAACAGGTCTGTTAAAACAGGTCCGGGCCCTTAAGGGCCGATAACGGGCCCGCCAATTTTTACCTGTGTAACTAGTAAACAGTAATTTTTCAACTGAATTCACGATTTTCGATTTAAATGCTAAACTCTACAATAGTGTGTGTTACTGTACATAAATGTGACCTATACGTTAGATCACATATATAATTTGCTCGTTATGATTGTTTGTTTTAAAAAAAATAGAAAGGATGTGGTTCATATCTATCATTTTGTTTTAAAGAAAGACATGGGTGAGACAGGAGTGTGAGCTATTCGCCTGACTGTGGTGTTGACTTCAATAGTTCCATGACTAAAATAATCAATTGGTTCCAAACGCTCTGCGAATCAATCAACATCCTACAGCTCACGTGGCGATGCTTTTAGGATGTTTATGTTAATAATCATCATTACTCGTCGTTCCTCAATTATCCTTTATTATGTTACTCAATTAGATGGTAACAGCGCCGCAGACTAGTAATATCCGCAGGGATAGTTTACCGTGTATATATTCATATGCATTGATTCGCTAATGCGCCTAGAACGGCTACAAAGGACATGCTAAATCAACATGACACGTCCTGACTGTATTGCAGTTTGTAGGGACACAGTGCGTGAATTGTGGTTCCCTATATAACCAACGTAAGGGCTGTAAACTGCGGCGGAATGGTTTGGTGACTACATGGTTTCAAAGAAGTATGCGGGATTTGTGCAATACGCCACAATGCATTATTCAATCATTGATGAATCTGTATGCATCAAAATATGAAGAGAATTATTACCATAGAATATTGGAGAATGTCTGTTACGTTCAGTACATTAAAATGTCGGAAGACTGTTGCATTTAACCATGGAGGAGCCTTAGAAAAAGCGAAGTGTACGCCCAAAATTGCAAGATTCGAATGTGGGTTGCACTGGTTAGGTTGCTCTGCTTTGCTTCGACAAAATGAAATCCTCCAAAAAAAGAACACTTTTTTGTTATGGCATGGATATGTTAGAATTCATTTATTCATAGGATCATCTTCGTATATGCCGTCATATATACATGTATGTATTAATTTATGTATGTGTGTATGTTGGTATGTGCTAACGTACGTGCCTACATACATACGTATGTGCGTATTGGATGTTTAAGAGTTCACACACACACACATTTATATATATATATATATATATATATATATATATATATATATATATATATATATATATATATATATATATATATATATATATATATATATATATATACATATATATATATATATATATATATATATATATATATATATATATATATATATATATATATATATAAATATATGTATATGTATATATATATATATATATATATATATATATATATATATATATATATATATATATATATATTTATATATATATATATATTTATATATATACACACACACACATATATATATATATACATACTAGTATATATATATATATATATATATATATATATATATATATATATATATATATATATATATATATATATATATATATATATATATATATATATATATGACGAGATAATGTACTTATGATGGAAGTCACTTTCTTTGACGGTTATGGCTAAATCGTGTATGGCCCCTAGTTATTGATGAATGACATGACTTACATGAGAGGAATTCCATGCCAGTCATTGTGTATAGTGTGGGCGAACTTGGTAAGCGAATTTGTTGTGCCTACGCACTGATCATTTGATGATGGGCAAGTGGGTAACATACCCCGCGCTAGATTAGTCTATAATGCACCATACTTGATGAACCTTGTTGTGTTGATGAACTCTCTATATCACATTACATCAAACATATGACAAGTCTGATAAGTCACTCATACCATGCATTCAGTTTACAATCCATTAGTGCAACAAGCATGCTGTGTATTTTCTGTGATCTTCTGGCCATACAACATAGCATTAGCACATGTATATAGTATGTATCGTATATGTCGGTGGAGTGTCTGGAATAGTGTATGCGACACATTGATGTAGACAGTTTTATTGATGTTCTGAGTGCTATTCTCCTCTGCTCTGAGGCCCTTCAACGGTGTGTGTATCAGAGTCCTGGACCCCTGCCATGCAGACAACCGATTGATATTTTGCAAAAACTCTATTTGACTTGGTGAAGAACACTTTTTTTGCCCCATCTCCATTTATTGGGGAGGAGCTATAAAAGGGGAAAATAAATAGGTATATAACAAGGGCCCCTTAGCGGGCATCTTAACATATCGGTGTATGTACATCACATGTCATACTGGGGTGCGATGGGGGACTGGAGAATGTACCAATGACAAAGACAATTTCCGTGTCAATCATGACAACACTATCCTATTCCTTTCCTCAGTTTTAAATTTCATCAGTACATAATATGTATGTGCCTACCGGCCACTAATCATATGACATCCATTCCCGCTATTGAGAAATTTGCCATTGTCTACCCTAAGACTACACCTAAGGTATCATTCATACCGTCAGGAAAGATGGCACCTTACCCATCACACAGTGCCAGGATCTCATCAGATGTAGCACTTCTTTCTGCTTGTAATATAGGACATTACATTACAAGATGATTTACGTCGTCCTCTTCAGACAGGTCGCACATAGAGCAATATTTGGACGATCTGTTAAGGCTTTTCAGACGGATGTCATCCGATTTTAATGAGCTGGCGTGGCATACTAGCTAAGCAAGAGTTTCGCACAGGATTGCAGGATATTTGTCAGAAAGATACCACCAAGTAATACAATTTAAGCTATTACTAATTCTCTTGACGAAGTCAAGACTATTTTGCACTCTGAATTCAACTTGACAATAAACGTCCTCGTACTCCCATGCTTTTGCCCACACCTTCTTTTGCCAAGAAAGCCTGTAATAAAAGTGGTCACGTTCTACCATATTCTTTACATCATCATATAAGTTAAACAGTGATGACACATTAAGGATATCATGAACTGTACTGCACATGCAGTTATGGTCAACACTGCTACCACCTGGGTTTCTAAAATACTGAGAAAGTACGTTCACAGAAGACCTTTTAAGAAAGAGCATGATTACCAAGGATCATTATGGATCGTATTGTTTAACTTGAAAATAACGTTCCAGTTTCATCCATCCCAAACCATATCTGCAACATGCGTTTGGGACTCTTGAATAAAAGCGTTGGATCTTCTTACAGGCATATAGCCCTAAATAATAGCTATAATTAATAACCAAATTTCACTTCCGTATAATATATTTGGAACTACCAGATACCATAATATTACATTGCATGTAGCTATGGTCAGGTCATTCTTACAAATTCCAAGACCTGTTGCAGCATTCAAGGGTTTTCACAACTTGGATAAACGTTCTTCAAACCCAGACACATCCTTTTTGTTTATTGAGGCACGTATTCCTAAATGACCATAATTCACCAGTTCTCTAACCTTGACAGTCCTAAGGCCAAAGTCCCTAACCTGTGTGTTATGATGGTACGCCAAGTGGTCTTCACCGTATATCAAAACACCACTTTTCTGGCATTAAAATCATAATGCCAAGTACACTGATATACTATAATCATGATGTAATTTAGTTTTCTCTGTCTGTTATCAGGAGTATGTATGTATGTATGTATCTTTATTGACCACAACTTGGAATCGTAAAATATACAGTATACAACAAAAGAAAAGACAAAAACAGAGTGGGATATTATAATTACACAAACTTAGAAATTACTTAAATGTATGCGTATACACCCCATGTAGGCAGTAAGCCTAAAGGGTTACATTGGACATTTAGCAGAAATCACAGGGTGTTCGGGCACGCTAGGTCATTTCCATGACTACAAGTAAGTCATAGATACCCACCCATCCAACACCTCTCCTCTCCGCAACTACCTGATTATACATTATAAATGAACCAGAGATACAGTGAATTTTTATCTCAGATATACTCTTTCCAATCAGCCACTTAAAGACCTCATCGGCATTCTCAGAGAAGATCTCCCTGGTAGATTCGATTACTTTGAAAATCTCTCCAAACACGTTGTCCCTCGTCTGCTAAGTGTATGCATTGCATAATAATATTTTTTAAATTTCGCAATAAAACTGCTGTTTTTTATTTTTTCTCATTTTTTCATAATAAAATATATTCACACATTACATATTTATAGTTCGTAGTCATACAACTACACAAACAATCTATTACAACATTCATTTTTCACAAATAATAAATAATAAAAGCACAAAAAAAGAAGTTTTCCTACTTCTTTTGACCTCAAGGTGAGAAATCTATATTGCAAATAAAAATTATAGTACATCATATACGTCTTCCCAGGTTTCCAAGAAACTTTCTAAAGAATTATCAAGAATTGCTTGATATTCCTCACACTGCATTTGGTACTTTAAAGTTGCTTTTATTTCACGTAACGTGTACTCCTTTGGTACCTGTCTATTTCTGTAAATCACTCTTTTTGTGGCCAGTATACATTTTCCTACAATACTGTCATTTTTATTATGCCCCATAATTTGTTCTATGTCAGAAATTTTTATATGTATATTTACATGATTTCTCAACCATGTCTCCAAATCTTTCCATATTTTCTTTGCCATTTCACATTGTAGGAAAGCATGTTCAATAGTCTCAATGTGGTCCTGACAGTGAGGACATGCATTATCTTCTTTTATTCCCATTTCGCATAGTGCTTTATTTGTAAATATCCTTCTGTGAAGCATTCTAAATTGTAAGTATTTTGTGAATGAATCCTCTTTCATTTTATTAATGTTTTTAAAAGCATGTTCTATTATTTCAATTCTTATTTCTTCTTCCAAAGCTTCCTCCCATTTCCTTTGAACGTTAAGTAAAATATTGTAATTATTTGTCTTTAGTATGTTATAAAACATAGAACATCCTTTTGATTCATGCCCCATTTTGTAATATATGTATAATAATATGCTTCAAGTCCTAAGTATCCAATTGAACAGAACTAATATAAGATGGAAATTAGATACACGTTGTATCATTTGGGTCCTTTAAGAGTTAATGGGACAAGATTTTACAGACTACGAAAATTCCTTGAAATGTAATTGGTATAGAAAGGGTATGTTTTTGAAGCAGAATTAAATCATTGATACATTAGAAGTAGTGATCGATTAAGAAATTGTGTTCATGAATTTGCAATAAGCTTTGGCGTAGCAGAGCATCTGTTACCAATGCACTTATAAATCAGTCGTTTCATATCAACTTTATAGAAAGGGTCTTTTCCAAACTAACAACGACAATCATGACAAGTTTAAATTGGTTTCTTGGAGTTAAAGCATTTTTAGACTTTTTAAGTAAAGCCACTGTGAATGAAAACAAACTTGCAAAAGTAAAGTGCATTAGAAAATGGTACAGACATGGTCGTCTACGCAATGGAATTAACTCTAAAGTAGCATCTGTGACTGTCACTATTCCTAGTAGAAAACGTGTGTAATCAGAGGTACGTGTGGGTAAATAGTGTTGCTTTTCTCCGGTGCAAGTCCTAACCTGAAAAGTGTTTTTTACGCAAAAAGCATGTTTTTATTCTTCCCATATTTTCTTAACAGTAAAAGTGTACATAGCAATCAATAAAAGCACGTTAGACATCAACAGCTGTCTAGTTTATTGTGCAATAGGAGGGAGTACATGGTCAGAGCAATTCGACAGACTAGGTGAGGATTGGTCACGAGTCGTGGCACCACTATCTCCCTTCCAAACAAACCTATGACGTCAATGCACGTAAAAAGGTGGCCAATGAAACAAACATAAAACAACACAATCTTTGCAGAAGCTCAGCTGACTACCAATGCGAGTGAAGGTGATAGGTCTTCCACTGGAATCCCGTCCGCATTCAAATCACTGATCACCATAGTTACTCCAGATGTGGGCAAGCGCACATACTGCTCACACATTCAAAACCTTCTGGGAACAATTTGCATAAAAAATAAGTACACTATAATTGTTTTTTTTTTTCTTTTTCAGGGAGATTACTTACTTGGTATGGTACGGTTTGCCTTTCGATATAGAATACTAGTAATATAGACGTTGATAGCTTATAAGTGTGCAAATTTAATGAAGGTTACTCAACCAATACCCCCACAACATAGTAGCTTTGCTTAGCTCCTACACAAAGGGAGCTGTCCCACGACTGATGAGTCTACCTCGTGGCCTCTGGATCTCACCTTTGCACAGCGTAGAGGTTTCTACCCCTATGAGTCTTGAGCTTCTCCAGGTCTCCGCGCCCACTCGAGGAAATTGACAGTGACTTTGGGGTCATTGGTTCGCCATATTACTAATGAAAATAATGCCCATTACTGTCAAACCAATCAATGAGCAGATCATATGAAGTGCCATATTACCAATTTAGAAATGAGGTCTTAACATTGTCAATGCATGCTTATCTATCCATAACTTAATCGAATATGTCATTGGAGGCAGAGAAATGCGAATTAGTGTATATAGTCTTACACTGTACTGTACCATTACAATGAACTGTATACTTCATTGCATTATGCACTAAATTATTATAGCGTGTTCTTGTGAATTAATGACCCAACCTACGTATTGTATTTTGTAGTAGATGACTCGTGAAATCCTCATTACATTGATCAAGGCGACTCAATGTTCTTTTTCAATGAAGCATTTGTTCCAATGAAGCCACTGGCTTTAACTAAATACCACTTACCATAAATGATCAACTACAGTGATATATCTCATATCAATCTTTTTAATTGGTCAAAATTTAAGACACCCCTACCAGAGATTTTGATTAGAGGGATTGGTAAGAATAATCTACTGCCTGATCTTAAAAAAATATAGATAAAATATTTCTTAACTAAATTCCCTCATTAAAATACTTTTAATCAAATCTCTCATATGTATTCTTTTCACATGGTAGGTTTGAAGTTTGTAGATTGAATAGTTTGTGTGGAATCTTCTATTACTTATAAACAAGTTCCTTAAGAATTGTGACATCTCTTTCAACCAGGGAGTTTTCTGAAAACTCCCAGAATGCAATGCTGTTATGACATCATAAGACAGCATCGCATTCAGGTGTACAGGTGTGCATACCATCAGGATGAACCTATGGATTTATTATGGAATTATACATTATTTGGATGGAACCTAACCATAGCTTAAGTAAGTGTTGTAGGAATCCTAGTATTTTCATTGTGAAATGCAGCCCAGAAATATTTTTTTTCAATTTTTCAAAATCCTGTGATTTTCAGTGACGGCCATTCTTTTTCACATTTCTTTGTACCCATAGAGCTTTCTAATCTGAATCTAAAAACATATTGCATATTTACTATATTACATAGAAATATTTTTTTTCTGGAAGATAGTATTGCAAACTTAATTTTATGCCATGTTTCAGAAGCAAATTTTGTCTATTTTTTTTGTTATGATTTTTTACTTTCAACAGCATATTTATTTGGGTTCATTTACACCATGACACGTTGAAAAAGAGACTCTAGGTTAGCCTCTAGTTGTTATCTAACTCCTCCCAAGCCTTTTGTTAGAAAAGTCTGAAACTTAATATCATATAAGTAGAGATATATGTTCAACGGAACCTGGTATTTTGTTACTGAAATACAATTCAGAAGTATCTGTTTTCACGTCCGGAAAATCCTGATTACTCCAGTGTTATTCAGTGGCGGCCATTTTTTTTTCAGATTCCATTGTCTCAATATGTTTCTAATTTGTATGTATTATGTAATGTCTATTCATTACACTATCTACGATTGTTTCCTTGGAAGAAAACAATTATAACTTAATTTTAAGCTATCTTTCAGTTTTGTAAAGGGTTATTTTTCATATAACAGATAACTTATCTTATCCCAAACCAGGGAGAATGGATTAGTATGTATGTGCCTGTCTGCCTGACCAAACTTCACAAGTGCAATTCTATACTTAGGGTTTCTTATTGTATGACTGGCTGGCATGCTAATCTTTTCAATTGGCATTTATTCTGAATTGATGTATGTCTGTTATTTTGAAGCCACAAAACAATGCTGTACAGTGTACAGATTTAATGGCAAAGCAATCTACAGTTCATCCAACTTTGATTCCCCAAAGCTAGCTCAATATATCCAATATTTAGCCAGATATCTAATTAAGCAGGGGTCATCTCAGTCACTTGATACTGGGTTTGGATTAAATGAGGGCTTAAAATATGTTTAAGTTTAATCCAAGTGATCACATTATGCAGTAAATCAAGTAAATTAAGTATGCAATGAACCTAGATGTTTACAGTATGCAAGAGCATGCTAGACTGAGAAGTGAGTCTAGCCAGTGCATGCATGTATCTATTTAAGCTGCGGACCTGCTGTCAGTTGCTACTGAAATCTAGCCATTCTATACATGCAACTGTATTTTTGGTAGTCGCATATCCCTTCAATAAACGTCTCTGCCCCTACCCATTGAAGTCATAGGTTTGCAGCAACAAAGGGATCCGCCGTGGCCTAGTGATTACGACACCTGGCTCCCAGGCGTGAGTTTGCAGGTTCGAGTCTCTGCTGGCTTCCCAAAATAACGGGTTGGTCTGGTCGCTATATAAATGTGCAGTGTTGTGGAGGACTATCTATGGTCCTTCTGCGACTGAAAGACCCCTTGGAACTATTCGTAAAGAGAAGGGGGTTTCTTCTGAGGTATTGACAAGATTACTCGTGAGTGTATGGATTTCATACTGGCAGAAAGATGGATGTACAGTGGAAGGAGCGGCATCATAAAAGCAATATCTCCCAAATCAAAGTATGTACTCTATGTAATGAACAAAAAGAGAACACTATACATGACAGAGATTTAGACTTCATGTTGTAACATTATTTCATGTTGTAATATTACTAGAAGTGACGTAAAGCAATATTCAAAGTGCCGTAGATATAATTTGAAAGCGACACAAGATAGAGAAAAACTGTCAGAATTTGTCAGAAAAAGTATGAAAAAGTATTACAAATTCTCGGAGTTAGTTGTCTGCGAATGATACATATGTATATATATATATATATATATATATATATATATATATATATATATATATATATATATATATATATATATATTTATATATATATTTATATATATATATATATATATATATATATATATATATATATATATATATATATATACTGTATGACAGGTAATCTTCCCGAATTTACCTAATGGGTTCGAGACGGTAACAATAAAAACGTTAACTTTAATCGTCTTTGTTGATATGGTGTGGCAGGCGATGTTTGTGGGCGACGATGTGTACGCATCAGAATTCACAGTGTGTGTTACGATATGAATTTGTTACGTTATATAAACTACTTTTTTGCCAATATTTGAATCTTAAAACTAAATAAAAATATTTATTTATTTATAAATTATTATGAAATAGATATAAAAACAATAGAAGAAGCATTTAGATCAAGTAATGGCGATACTGGCCTGGGCAGGTTTGGGGATTGTGCTTCCTTTAATGAGTGATACATGTTTGCAGTACTCACTGTGTCTCACAAACCTGCCCACGAACCGGTCCGCACTGGTGAGATGCTGCTTTAGGTGCTATTAATGTGCAGAACAACTGAGCCAACCAATTGAGCTGGCATGGTTGTCTTTGTTGCTCAAGTTATAATTAGGCAGATGACACGTACAGGAGGCAAAACTCTTGGTAGCATTATCGCCAAATTTGATATCAGTGCCGGGCCGGGAAAAAGCTGAATTTATCATTTTTCGCGAAATAAAAGTCCCAGGAAATATACCCGTTATACAGTATATATTTATATATATATATATATATATATATATATATATATATATATATATATATATATATATATATATATATATATATATATATATATATATATATATATATATATATAGTTATATATATATATATATATATATATATATATATATATATATATATATATATATATATATATATATATATATATATATATATATATAAATATATATAATTGTTGACTGAAATTTTAAAAACATTCGTTTTTGAGAAATATATATATATATATATATATATATATATCCCACATCAATACATGTTCAGTGACTTCCACCCATACCACAGTGGTACCATTCCAAATGGCAAAAATGTGAAATGGAATAGCAGAGTTCTCCGTAGCAATGACATACAAAGACTCATTGAAACAATTTCAGCATGGATTCTATTCATCAGACAGATCAAGGTAGTTCTCTAGTTTTCCGTACATCATTTGGCGGTTACGTATTTCACTCAGCAACACAGGCAGCCATCCAGTCATTTGTCACTTTTCTATACATTTCAGCAGCAGGTCATTTGTGTCCACTCTATATTGTTAATAGTACTCTGTTAAGTCTCTTTAAAGGTAAATTCCGTCTCAAAAGACCTAGAAATGTCCTCTAAATGTCAAACACCTGCATTTGGGAGCATAGCTAAGGTATCCATTACAAACCGATCGCTCTCATCTGAAAAATTGATAAGTTGACACTTGTCGATAAACACATGACATGGTACATGTATTGTTCGGCAATAATTCCAGGTATATTCCATAAACCAGGTGTCTCTCTACCTCATTTGGCATTCATGACCTTACATTATAAAATATGTGAGAGCGTTAATTTGATGATTAACTTACCCTCATAGCTCTCCACCGTTTTAACCGCTTTCAAGAACTTCCTGCGTTTCTCAGTTTTTAGTGAGGTTCTTCTTTTCTTTTTGCACATAGCATGTTCAAATATCATATATTCATATAAAATTAGATTTAGATTTATGAATATATTACAGTTTATATATCTCCCTGCAGTTTTGCCCTTTCATGAAAGGCTTCATTTTCGAATTTGTTTTTGAAGTTGTTCGGTTGGAAAATAACCATACGTAACAGCCGTTTAAACACCGCACGTTTGCCTTGCCGGGCAATTAGTTTTCCTAGTGGAGGGAATCCTGCAGAATTCCATCCCGTCATCCAATCCTTGTGAGCCAGGCATCCGTAGCAGAATCCCTCTTGACTTACTAGCATATACTTTATTTTTCGAACCATGTCCTACACTTCCTTGGAAATGTCCATCCTTTATGCTAATTGAGCTCCAGTGCAGATTCATTTGAACCCACACTGGGGTGTGTTTTACTGCTTGGTTACTCTTTGCGCCTGCTAGAGTGCATTTTAATGATATGTGTTCATGTCCAATATAGGCAAACATGAAGATACCAGTCTTCCCATGTGGGGGTCATCGCCCGGTGAAACCGTAAATTTCTGACTTGGTTTTGTGAACCGACTGCCACCATGTTTGAATACAAGACAAAGCCTTCACCTGAGTGTATACAAATCACGTGTTTAAAGGGTTTAACAACATGCTAAGTAAACTGGAGAGACGTTGACTTATAATAGCAAAGAAGGTAATTGGTCGTTCGGTCTGTATGCAAAGAAAATGGGGTTCTTTAGAAATAAAAAGAAACTGTGTGGAATACAGTATATATTGTGCCTTATACTGAATTGCGCATGCCAAAATATAAAGTTTAACAAATAGTATGCATACATGGTTGGTTATTCATAAAAATAATACAAATAATTATCATTGAAACATTCGATCCCGTTGGATGCAATGCGTTGTTTAATTGTGTTTATCATATGGGACAAGACATGGTAAATGTAGGCTTTGCAGAGAATTAAAACAAGTTGTTTGTTCAGTTGAGAGAGAGAGAGGGGGGCACGAAGATAAATGACATCATTGCTTTTGCTTTTAGTGTGTCCTTAAAACGAAACCATATACTAAAATAGCGTACAATTGATATGAGACAGTAGGGTGAGGTTTCAAAATTGGAATAAGCAGTGTGTATATGAAATCTTTGTGTAAGGCGTATAGTATAAGACACCAAGCCAAGTGTGTGTTTTTCTGCAGGAAAAATCCTCAGTAAAATGAAACAATCCTAGGGTGAAGGAAGAAAAATCTGAAAGGACACCTTTCGTAAGCCGAGTATTTTTGCAGGAAAAATCCTCAGTAAAATGAAACAATCCTAGGGTGAAGGAAGAAAAATCTGAAAGGACACCTTTCGTTAGCCGAGTATTTTGCCGGATAAAATCCTCAGTAAAATGAAACAATCCTAGGGAGAAGGAAGAGAAATGTGAAAGGACGCCTTTCGTAAGTGATCTAAATTCTCCACAATGAGTTGGCCCCGGAATGATTCCCGAAGGCTGTGCGGGTCATTAGTGATAATTGTCTCTTGGTGTCTGGTTTGCTCTTCATCGTATCACTTAACTGCTGCTGTGCAACTTTCTATTAAGGCCTCTGCCGGCGCCTTCATTACACATGGCAGGTACCAGCAATTGTATTAACAAAGCCAATACCCATATACCTACATTGTCAACTCCCATTTTCCTCCATTTGAAATGCGAGGAAGCACTGTTAAACCTAACGCGCAATATATGAATATAAATGGATATATATATATATATATATATATATATATATATATATATATATATATATATATATATATATATATATATATATATATATATATACATACATATGTATATGTATGTATATGTATGTTTATATATATATATATATATATATATATATATATATATATATATATATATATATATATATATATATATATATATATATATATATATATATTGGTATATTCTAATATGATGTTTATATGAAATTTCACAATCAGGTATTGTTCATACTTTGCAATAGGGTCCCGATTACGGAAACCCTTCGACCACCTTTGCAGGAACCATCTGTCTATCTCAAGCAACAAGCCTCCCGCCTCCTCCCAGCATTAACCTTCACCATCCACCCCCAGCCACCCACACGACATCAGTTCATCACAATTTCAGCAACATCCAGATAAAAAAAACTCACCAGTTACCGTCACCCCAAGGTAGAGTAATTGGTCAACCCCATGGCATTATTTACACAACCCCCGCAACCCACAAATAAAAAATCGCCCATTCTACTTCTCCAGAGTAAAATAACTTGAAATCATCAGACTCGCAGTTCGAGCACATGTTAACCCCTAAGCATCTCTAGTACACACGTGGTCGGACAAGGACAGCTGAATAAAACTCACAACGTTCTCCCACAGTTCTAGCTAGTACCTATGATGGTTCCCCAACCAAACCTACTATCTTCTAGAGCACATTAGAAAACCTTTTGAAAAGAAGATATTCGAGCAAACAGGAAAACAACTTTCAGTAAAATGTTTCTCAAAATAATGCTTTGTTATCAAGATATTTCATTATTCGTCTGATTCGAATCCCAGTGGAAGAGTATATAGGAAGGTGGCCTGGACGCTGTACAAATACAAGGTGCTGTGCAGGGTTTCTATGGCGCCTTTGTAAAATTCCTTTGCACTCTCCAACAAAAAAGGGTACATGCAATTTATTTAAAGTCCCGGATTTCTATTGATCCATCCATAGCGGGCTGCAAATACAAAAAATAAATAAATAATACTTAGGTAAGAGGTATGCTAGTTTGTGGATAGGCTTGACAAGATAGCACTTAATCATCAATATAGAAATACTGGTTTATAGAGGTCTCACCCCATATATAGAAGCGGGGCTTTCCGGGGTCACCTAAGGGGTCATATCAGTGCACTCTAACAGCTCGCTGTCTTTCATCTCTGCTACAGGTCGCATGTTCGAATCCAACCAGTGGCATGTGAGAAAATAACCAGTGATCGCGGGTGTGGCGGTATTATGTTGAGTTATTGACCACGAAATTCCTCATAAAATATACGTTACAAATATAATCTCAAAAGTAGTATATAGATGTATAATGTACAGAAATGACCCGAAAAGAAAAAGACATGCAAGGAAACTATGCAAATAATGCAATGTTTCCTCATGGTCTCACCCACCGTTAGTGTTACAGTCATAATATGATTTGCTTGCTTAATACAGCCGAAAAGGTGATGAGAAACGAATTTCCATATCCAGATCACAATGCAAGCTTCATAAACCATATGCTATACATGTAGGGTGCATAGACCCCATCCCTTGACTATCTATCTTGGATCCTGTGGTAAGAGTTTGAAGTGTCGAATCGATGAACTTAACATTGATAATGGAATTGCGAAACTAGTTAATGTCCATCATGCATTACATAATCTCTGAGATGATCTATAACCTTTATCGAACTGGTGTTCAGGAAACGCTAACTGTATATGACATCCCTACTCCTGGGGATCACTCTGGTTTAAAATAGAAACGTATTCAGAGGTTCAGAGGTTTGCACATTATACAGCATAGGTGGGCTACCAGTGTCGGGAGGGAAAATATGGGCATCATTCTGACCAAAGGCTTAGATAGTAATTCTATTTCCAAGCGGTGTAAATGGGTTAGGGTGACCTATGGGGTTAAATTGTGAATATCGGTTTTTATTTTGAGATTTTCACATATTTATGAGTCTACATATTTCTTGTAATCAGATTGACTATGGCCGTCTTGGCTATTATCGAGCTGAGTAAGAGATACTAGTATCACTTGACATCACTTAGGCTTGCACACGTACAGTAAACGTCTTTGGCTTTTTTCTCTATATCAAATTTCACCAAACTATGATCGTTTCAAACGCGCATTTTGAACATCAAATGTTATCGATTTTGCTTGAAATGTGGAATATCTAGAGCTAAAGTTATAATGGAGGGAAGGTTAAGACATTTTGACATCGATCCAAAGTTATGCAACAAAGGGGCATAGAGAAAATGTACATTTATCTCTTTTCGCAGGGTTTTCAAAAAGGTTATACAATTTAAACGGAGAAGAAATGAATTTCAAAAAATCTGAGACCCTGCAATTTCCTGCTTGGCCCTACGATAGTCATGTAATTGCTTTGGTCATCACAACTACGACAGTCTTTTACTAATGTATACTGAGATATAGTTTGGCATTTACACTTAAACAATTACGACATGTACTCTCATGCAAGAACATACATGAAAAATTTCCATTTCTATTCGGCATATCAAACATACATTCGTTGGTGAGTTAACACACGTGAGTACTGCTGACCTAGATAACTCGTCACGTGATGTTTTTGTCAAATCAAGTGTTGATTTTCCGAATCACGTGTTTACCCATGATCACAATCTGAAGCCTTCTGAGGGGGTCTCAGCACAGCACGTTTTAATCAGTTGCTCAAGCATTCTCAGACTCCAAGTCTGAGCTGTCAAATAGTCTAATTAAGTGAATCATCTAACGCAGAGTGAGATAATTAAATACCGATGCCTTGGACACCTATTTTAAAGGATACGATTATAATCGACTTTGAGGCGTATTGTGTAAGATTGAATAAAATGATTGCATTAATTTTGATTGAACTAACTATGTATGCACTTGGTAAATACCATCTCGGCGCGACGTGATGGTCATATATAATACATTGGCATACTTTGGTGTGTTTCAGTACAGTTGGAATGTGTTCCAATAACACGTACACTAAGCTAGTTTTATGCAAAATAGCCAAACGTGTTAAAGAAGCACACATGTTGAATAACTGAAGAGTGGTCCTTTATGCCGCTTGTGACTAAATTTTGTAAATACAAAATGATGCAAAAAGCTGAATAAAGACTAAAACCCTAGCATGTGGGTACTCATCTGAGAGTACTCAGCATGATATTTCTAATAGATACCAACATGACAGGGTTAAGATGGTTTTCAAACATCTTTGCGTCCTTGTGGTTTGGACTGGGATCTTCATAATCATTTTCAAAAGTCAGATTTTCCCCAAGACGAATTAGAAGATTGGTCTGCATAGACTGGACGTTTTTATCGAACAGGTGGTCACGCAAGCAAGTTTGTCTGTATGTCATTCCCATGCATACCAGAGAATTATGATTTCAATGTGATATATACGGTGAACTAGATGCCTAAATATCATGCGGGGGAGTCTTTCATTTCCTATCACAGTTCTCATGTGGAAAATTGGCCATGCCCTTGCAATGATAGTGCAGATAACCATGTGATCCACTTCAGAATGAAATCAAGCACATCAATTACCAATGTGTCAGCCATGAATTACTTCCAAAAGACAAGTCTGTATAATCACGTAAGGAATATTGAAGACCACTAGCGCATTTGTGATTTTGTTATAAACCTTGTTATGATACCATGTTCAATGGGATACAAATAAGTATACTCACATTAACTCTTGTCTGGATCTTTTACGCAGAATTGAACTTAACTGCTCATCTAGATATGTGGTGCATATCCATACTTAGCACACACTTTCTAACGTGATAGTTGGTTATAGGCTGATTCAAGAAAACAACAAATGCTGTGATTTTCTCCAGTTCTATAGTACAATAGAGAGAGGCAAAAGTGTGTCACGGTCGTGAGATTATCGAGAATATATATTTACATATTAAAGCATATTAAGCTGTTTTCGTTTCTAAATTTATTCTAAAGCGGACGTACCTCCGTATACTGGACACCCGTTGATTATAACATAAACATGACCAATGTAAGTTTTATTTTGAATTTCAAATTATACAAGTGGAAATCGCACATTTATTTCTACATTGATACATGTATCTTATATGTCATCTTCAAAAAGTATACATATATATATTAACATGATGTACACATACAAATATAGAACAGCTCACCCAAAACAAATGAACTGGGTATAGTCATTATCTTGTATCTGACAAAGGAGTTAATTAAGGAAGGTTTTCTTCCTACATCATAGATAAAAGTATAATCCTTTGAGAAAATTGTGTTCTGTATGAAAGGAAAGATTAATCATGATTTATTTATAATTAAAATCTGAAAATGTTTACTACACCTCCCTCCAGATTCGTACTCTCTTCTGCAATTACATTTATAAAAAGAATATATGTACTTTTTTCAGACTGTCCGCCCGAAGGAAGGACTCCTAAGGCTTCCAGCTGTTATGCTGATCGGAGCACATACTGTGCCTGCATTTAATTCATGTACTAAATGCTGGGACAGCCCGTGCATAATACACAACCGCACGCCTGATTGCCACCCAGTTTCCCAGGTATGGATGCGACCACAGGTACCTAATCTCACATCTGAAAGTAGCTTTGATTCACAAGCTACGTGCGTCATTGGTGTGCTTGGTTTATTCTTTTTACATGTTATCCATGGGTGTTTGTACAACCAGGCACTGGCAGAATTCCGGTCGACTGGTGCTGGAACCAAATGTCTGTACTGTTATTCCTTATCTCTTCTCCCCTGGGGCGTGTGCTCTATTTGACAAATAGCTGTGTATTAGGTATTGTCTCTGCCTCTCCCTGTTATGTACATGAAAGAGAACTCTGTCAAATGGAAGTTCCCTGTTTCCTAGGATACATGCACTCAGAAGTTATGAGTGAGTGCATTCCAATGAGATATTTCAATGAGGGTGGTATTCATGTGTGGCAGTAATCTCACTTTATGTGTAGGCCAGACATTATTCCACATGAACAGCACAGGGAAACATGACCCAAAACTCCAAAAAGAATTCTTATTTTGAGTATTAGGCAAGATGGCGAGGAGTCATTTTGTCTAAGTAAATATGGTAAATCTGTTAGAATTTTGGGCTAGATCTTTAGATGCTAACCTCATGACAGTACAGAATCTGAATATGCCCTTACAATGACAGGTAGCACCAGAATGAAGAAAAGAGGCAATTTGAATAGAATGATAATGCATCTATTGCACCAGATGATGAGGATACATTGCCAGAAAAGAAACCTGATGCTTCACAAACAGATAACAGAGAAGTTTCGGAAAGCTCTCAGGGCACTTGTAGTGAGATGGTTACACCAGCTTCATTAATGACTGAACAGTCTGCTAAGTTTCTTCTCTCCCCTTATCTTCCCTAAGGGTGGGGCACCCATCAAGGGCCCAGTCTAATCAAGGAGGAGAGATCCAAATCTCCTATAATATCTCTTTTCATGCACATAATTCTAGAATAAAGTAATATATCAATCATGCAAACCATTGAGACAATGCAAGTCAACAATATTCTAAGTCAAAATTAGTTCCAAATGTGTTTTCAAAAAGCTTAGATTCACTTTACGCTATAGATGAGGTGATGACTCTTTTACAACTTTCTGAAATCGCTATATATACTTCTCATTTTCAAAACAAACACCTTAATTCAATATCGTTCCTACATTTTACTTCATGAATGAAAACATCCTTTGACACGTACCATATTTTTGTTTAGTAATAGATCAACTATGAAGAAAAATCAAATTCCATTGAAAATATTGATCTCGACTCGAAATTGCTGTAAATTGCAACGTAAACCCTCGTAGCTTATAATTATAAACTAAACGTACTTTCAAATGTTTGTCACATATGACATACTTTAATCCAAATGTTTTCAAAATCAAAACAAAGATTTCTCTTTCAATTCGCTAAAGAGAGGCTAAAAAAAGAATTATTTTTCACGTTTTTTCAATTCGAACTTTCATGTCGTTCAATTCATAAAAAAAGAAAAATCATATGTTGTAGTCTGTTGTTTTTTTCTTTTATGTATTGAAACACATGAAAGTTACAATTGGAATGCATGAAAAGGTGAAAGTTGCAAAACGTTTTTTGTTAATCTTTATTTGGGGTGCCTTGTAAATAGACCATATTATTCATTGATCTTGACATGGGAGTCTCACCTAAAGCGTGAGGGTCCCAAGCCCCCTTAAGTGTTAAACATTGTCAATACTTTTTATGGTAATGGTAAATTACACTTGTATACGTACACATAAATAAAACATGATAAGCTACTCTTGTTGTGACATTTTTCCTGAGTTTAGTTGATCCATTGTTCGAAAACGAGGCTTTTATGCGTTCCTGTGATGCATTAGGTACGTCTGATCAAAGGCGAAATATGGCATGAATAATTTACCAATACCTCAATAGTGTGAAGGGGGTAAATAGGGCCACGAATCCATAATGGCCTTTAGGGATAAGATTATTCGATATTGACCTTAGTTAATGGCTTACCAATTAAAAAGGCGTTATATGTAGTCACTTTAACTTAGATTTTAGGAGAATGATAATGTTACGAATAGTAATTTACATCGTGCAGCGTGTAGCTAAGTGTGTTAGCATATGGTATGTCGTGTACTCTTACATAAGCTGAATATATTAATCTATCCACTCTAAAAGTTCCCATGGTATCGTCTCGATCAATCTATGGGACGGTTATGACGTGTAAACATAGTATGACCTCACAACAATACTTCAGATGCAGTTATCTATTTGTTTCCCGGTGTATATTTTCTCTCAAAGGATTCTGCTTTTGTGTGAGGGTTGTCACAAAAAAGTCAAGCCTACATGTATCTGAGTGGTTACATCATCAGTGGGAAACATTAATTCCCCAGAACGATTAGCATGCTTTTATATTGTTTTGAAGGTGATGCGAGGCCATTTATATTGATCCTACTGATAGAAGAACAGTACTTTCCAGTATTTTCAATTATTTTACAGAATCAAATTATATATAACAAAGTTTGATAGACAAGTAGTTTAGAAAAGGGTTCGACACCATGCACCTTATATGTGACGTCAGTAAACATTCAAATACAAATACTAAGATTCCTCATTGATTTAAGGCAATGTTGAGAATCATAATTATAGTATATCTTTCCTTAAACGGGTTATGAAGCTACATGTATAAATAACTCCTCCGATGGCATTCCACTTTATTTCGAATATCGATAAACCAAACCATAAACCGTTCAATGTGAATGCACTAATGTTGACACCTAAACATGTATCAGCTTAGCTCTTTCAGAGCACCATATATAATATTCATTATCTCTCATTATTAGAGCACTTTTTGTAACACAATAGCGTTCATTGTAAACGTTTTTACATCATCGACTAAGATGTTGAATTTTAGAAATTTGAAATGTATAATTACCTTCTTAATACTAATGGATCTCCATTTGCGGTGGAGAGACTTTTGATACAAGAGCCCGGATAGGCGTAAGCCATTCAGATGACCTGTCAAAAGTTATACTGATGTCACTACATGTACAAACTCATTCAAAGACAAATCCTGCATCCTCTAAATGTGAGTATTTACAGAGATAATATATAGAGGTGATAAAGCTGATAAAACCCGTGCTATCAAACACAACCCATAACCCATAGACTTGCATAGTCATGCTCAGTGGCAAAGGGAGTTCCGTGAAAAAGAGAGACCATGCCCTGTCGGTCGACCGTACGACAAGGTTTTGAAATTAGATCCGGTGCAAAAATTGATTGCTAGTAGTGTAGACCTCTTGTAAATCGAAACGTTTAATCGGCAGCATTATCATTGCTTAATTTGTATTGGCATGCCATCTGACCAGAGAGGACTTCCCGGATGCTATTTATCTCAAGCATCCGTAGTGCCACCACTTGCCACTTTAATGCAGTCCATGCACTCTGCATGCAACTGTCTCAAAAGAGCCAATGAGCTGATGTGGATACGGAAACCAACTCTCGGAAACCGGACGGCCTTCTCGTGTTTTGCCAATAATTGCACATTGTTCAGGTTTGCGGGGAGCATTGTGCGAGGCATTTGAAAGGACAATGTTAGCTAACGACCCCACAGTACGCGGAAGTTACCTGCTGTGTTTTGTTTGATGTGTCGTTAAAGCCAGACGTTTGATCACTCAGTGGTACCGTGTAATACATGCATGGTCGTGACACCCAGGCATGTGGTAGGCATTCAATTTGAATGAGATGCTCTAGCTTTTATCTATCTATTACCCAATGATATTGCATAAAGGTATGGAACGGGGAATAATGGAATAAATAAAGGATTCGTCACGACCTATTTCAAACGTAAAAAAATGAATAATGTTCTGCAATCACACGGCTGAAGTATTGAAGGCTATTATGTAGTGAAAGTGTGTCTTATAAGTGACCTGCGTATGCACCATAGGGACTCACACGCAGAATCCACACACTAAGCTATGGCCTGCCACATGATTACCACATACTAACCCCCTTTCTTTTATATAGATTGGTGGTCGACTGATCCAGGGTGAACTAATGAAACGGTAAACCACGGATCTACCACGTGTCTGCCACTGGCCAGTAGTCGTTTATGGAATGTGAAACATCGATCTGTTTCCGCCACGGGTCTAGTGGGGAACACGTGGCATAGCCGTGATTTTTTGAAGACACATAAAATCAAAATTTCTTGTGTGGGCACTTCTTACAATAAACCAACAGTTTATGGCAAAGGTCCCATAAGAAAGTTCTCTATACGTGACAATACATCATCGATTACCTGTTACTCCAGTCTGCTAACAACAGATCTGAACTAACCCAATATAATCAGTGCTCTCAATTTGAATTTGACTATATGACCGAATTATTGAAATAAAGGCAATTGGTCTTCTGGGCCTCATTTAATTTAAGTCCCTCAAGCCAATCGTGGTTTAAGAAAATTGTCTTAAAAAAACCTACATAAAGCGATGTTTTCAAACAACACAGGATGATCTCTGAACACATAAAGAACAGACATTTGATTCCTGCACCAGTCGACCTGTCGACCGGACGTCTGGTAGTGCCCGGCTGTAGAAACACCCATGGATAACATGTCAAAAAATAAGGCAAGCACATCAATGACCCAGGTCGTTGCAAATCAAAGATACGTTCAGTTGTGAAAACATCCATGCATCCATGGCCTGGAAACAGGGTGGCAATCGGGCGTATGGTCGTGTATTACGGCCGGGAAGCCCATGCATTTAGTGCAGAAATTAAGTGTCGGCACTGTACAATAACTTCGCCTGTTAGTAAATATAGACATCTATCAAAGTGTATATGTTAAACTATTACAAAGCTTCTCTCCGGGAGATAATAGAGTATATCAGATTGAAGTAAATGCGGTCTTTTACCTTCTCGTCTCGCTAAGGGCAGATTATTTATCGACTGACTTTCGCGTGAAAAGATAATTGAGTCAGTTATTGATGGACACAGGTGAGAAAGCCACGTGTATCCGGGGATTCCTTACGTAATTGTGCCTTGATTGCATTTCAACTCAAGTGGTTGAGGGTATCCTTCTTAGAAACCAGGCGCATAAAGATGCCATACTTTCTAACTACTGACCCCACGTGAAGGTCCATACATGCCGGGTCGTTCCCGATGCTTAGCAATAATAACAGTTTATTGACCATACGCATGAATGTAAATGATATAAGAATGAAGTATGAGAGTACATAATACACATATCCAATTATTCAACATCGCAAACACGCAAAGGGAAAAATCAAACATAGAACTCGTCTAGGCATAATGGTGGTAACATAATGCTGTATATTGCATTGATCAGAAATGCCTATAACATGAAAAACACAATGTTAACATGCACGTTGTGATATATAAACCTTACAAAGTATATCATGCAAACGTTGGTCAAACGCTAAAATTAGAAAAGTATATATATATATATATATATATATATATATATATATATATATATATATATATATATATATATATATATATATATATATATATATATATATATATATATATATATATATATGTATAATGTATATATATATATATATGTTTATTTGTATATATATATATATATATATATATATATATATATATATATATATATATATATATATATATATATATATAT
>CAWWDR010001145.1:73100-86913 GCA_963942565.1 Maea johnstoni | reverse complement strand
ACTGGTTATGGTGGGTGTTTCAAGCTATAAATATTAGCGCCCAGTTTTCTCGGCGCAAGTCACAAATTCTAAATGCTCAGATCTCTAACTGTGATGAGGCCAAAACGCCTGTTGCAAGATAAACCCCCTAAAATGGTGTTTATAGACCCAAATCTAGATCAAAACAATATTCTGTCTGGTACCTAATGCCAATACATAGGGACAAGTAAGGTAAGTTTTGATACATAATATCATTGGCGTGTAACAACCCTATGTTAGAAAAAATGAGTAAATTATGTATCAAAATGGCCAAAATAGGCTGTAACAAATGGCCAAAACAAATTTTGTCTAAAAGTAGACAGCAATTATGTTTACAAATGTTGTCAACTTTGGGGTTTGTCATGTGTCAAACATCAAGGCATACATCAGTTGTGCAGCTGCCAAAGTGCCATTTTCCAGATGCCTTTTGGCAGAGAGATAGGTTATTTGCCATTTTCACGTTTTTATGTTACATTTTTACCTTTTTTTCAATGGGTAAATGCACGATAGTATACTACTTCTATACCTCTATAAGAGATTAGTAATTTTGATATTTTCTGATAAACTAATGTCGTACCTCTCTCAAAACCATGCGGATAATTAAAGATGTTCAACTGTATTTTGTGGGAAACCAACTATATTTCCTCAGATGAATTTCCGAAACAAGGTTGTCCCATCCGAAGAGCCATGTGTTCTCCTAAATGGTAGTGAGATTTCACAGAAATAGGGTAGTGGGCACAAGGTCCGTTGGAGTAGCCTACATACATTTCACAAAAATAATTTGAACACGTCATTTTCCTAGGGGAAAAAATAATTTACTGTTTCCGAAACATAATTTGTCCCGTCCGAAGAGTTTTCTTATTTGTTCACTTATGGGATGGGCTTAGTATTTTCTTGCAAATTCCCTTTACTCATGTGAGGGTGTCTATCCTGTCTAAAAGATCATCCAAAAAGAAAAATCATCAAACACTTTTTTATATAATAAAATCCCTTTTTTTGGAAAAGAGGTTTTGTCCCGTCCAAAGAGCTCTCTGAGTGAGGAACTGAATAGTCAGTTTATAAGATGTTAAAAGTGAACTAGGTGCCTTACAACTATGTAATGATACAATGAGACCGTTCATGGTTCATTACACAGATAATGGTACAGTACCCATACAGGGAATATCTTTTAAAGTTCATTTGGAAGCAATTGGGTGATGCCAAAAACAATGTCCCGTCCGAAGAGCTTCTTCAAGACAAAATTATATAGGGTACCAATCACACAAATATAGGCAGAAGGGGCTGTATTAAGCCTATACGGCCATAAATATTTGAGAGGCCTTTCGAGGGGGGCAGGAGGGGTAGATGGGATTGTGCAGGATATTGCTGAGATTTGAGGAAAGGTCATAGGGTAGGGTGGGGGGGGGGGGGGGACAGGACAGAGGGGCGGGCATAATATCATGGTGAGGTGTACTCTGTTCGAGGAGATAAGTATTCAAATCTTAGGTAGAGTGTGAATATACACACACACACACACATATATATATATATATATATATATATATATATATATATATATATATATATATATATATATATATATATAAAAGACAACCAGCATAACCTCAACACTTGATGGCCTCAATTGGTATTCTTTCATTATCTCATAAATTTCAATTGAGCTGCATCTTATTTCGAAAGGTATTTTTTTTTAGCAAAATGCAGTATATATTTCTCAATTTCATGACTGTCAGGTCTGAACACCTTTTAAGAATTTAATTGTTCTGTAGGAAAATTGAGAGACTAACCTTACTTCAGCTGGTACTGGCACCTCCCCCCTCCCACCCATCATACTTCTACTTCTTAAAAAAAGCATCTGTATAGGGTAGACCCATAAGTTATTTATAGATTGTGATGTCATCACTTGGTGGTGTTGGGACTTTGTGTAGCACCAGATAGCCTTTTCAGTATGTAGTGAGATGATCAGGCAGGTTGTTTTTATGATTTTATTTTGGCGGTCAAGCAATGTTGCTATGATACTGCACCTATGGCTTTAGATTTCCAGATAACAAGTATATACAGTGTAATTTTCATTCCATTCTCAAAGGCTAATCAAGATACAGAAAAGTTCAAAGGATGGATCCAAGCATGTTCCAGGCAAAACTTTGATATTTTGTCCATTACTAAATATACCTTTGTACGCAGTGCTCACTTTGTTCAAGATCAAGGACACAGTGATTCATTCAAATTTATTTTAAATCATCACATCAGTGTCACCACAGCTATATAGGAATGGTACCAGAATTTATTTGAACAGAGTTTGGACCTCATGAGGAGGTTTGTTTTAAAAGAGAGAGAGAGATATTCTGATTGATTTCAAGCAAAGGTTAAGAAAAGGAACCATTCTTGACAGGAAGATAAACATTTTGAATTCTAAAAGGGGTTTCATTGAACCACTCAAACACCTTTAGGGGGGTCTCATTTCAAAGTATTCAGGATATATTCTACCACAGTAAAAGTCCACCAGCTTACATTGTACCCATTTTCAAGAACCTTTAACTCAAAAGGTGTATTTATTGATCAAATGGCCCATTCTATCCAATAAACACACACACAATATATATATATATATATATATATATATATATATATATATATATATATATATATATATATATATATATGTGTGTGTGTGTGTGTGTGTGTGCGCGTGAATTACCTGTCAATGAGTACGCTCTTCAGACCTGATCTTGGTAAACCTCTACATTCTAACCAACTCTTAAGTTGAAGTTTTTAATGTCCCTCAAATGATTTATATACTAGCTATAATGTCCCTACTGATACATTTACTACAGTAATTCAATCTTAAAAGGTAGGGAAATTGTGTATTTCCCATTTAACATGATTTCGGAAATACCATCCCCTTGTACAGTTTGTGCCTTGGGAATTAAAGGGATGATGTCCCGTCCGAAGAGTTCTGATTTCCCGTCCGAATAGCTCCTAAAGGGCAATAGCCATATCTGATATGTTAATAAATTCTTGTCTTAACATGTTCCTGCAACTGTTTATTGTTGTCTCTTAGTAATTCAGTTCTTGCTATTTTCATTGACAAATAACAGATTAAATAGTTGCTCCTAAGCTGTGTTTTGTTTCACTGTCCGTCCTAGTATTATTGTAAGATTTGTAGAAAACACATATTTGTGCAATCTCAAAATCAAAAAAGCATTATATTCATTGTGATAGACATCATTTTGACCTACTAATAGTAATAGAAAGTTATTTCTAGACTTAAAACTAAATATCAAACAATTTCAGGCTACATATTTACAGCTTTGCATCAGTAAATAGTTCACTTGTCCCGTCCGAAGAGCACTTCAAGGTGGGTAAAATGTCACTCAAATTCTCTGAGAATGGGGCTTAAGTTATCTTTTCCATATCAAATTATCAAACTACACATGCTAGGCTAACAGAAAAAATGCATCTCATTAAAAAACTAAAAACTTTATTTTTGGATGATTGTGGCCACCAAATATAGGGGTTTATCTTGCAACAGGCGAAAAGACAGCATATAGTAAACAAAGGCCGGTACCACAGTCAGAGTTGCTCAAACTATCTCAAAGGGGGATCAGTTGTACCAACAAAATCCAGTAGCAAACTCATTTATTGCTTTGAATGTCGGTCAAAATCGCCGATCCGAAAATCGCCGATTACCTGAATGGCCGATCGCAAAAACGACCGACGACTCATTGGGCCCTCCTGAAATAAACCTTCATATTCCCCTAATTCAGTAATTGAACTTTACATTCTCCACATGTCAAGTGTCATTAACATTCTTATTAAGTATTCTGTGTTTCGATATATATTTTTGTTTAAATCTGAATTTTAATTCTAGGCGTAATTACGCCACAAAGCCAAGACATCCTAAAGTTAGAGGGGCTAGCGACGCCGACTGTTCTTCTTGAAATATTCTTTTTTATGTCCAAAATCTGTCAAATGATAAATGACATCACGTAAAACCAATCCAAAACTTTTTATCACTTTCCACACTCGTATACACGGACACTAAGACTAATTTATTTCCAATAAATAGAGCCCTTTTAACCATCGGCCTTTTTGCGAACGGCGATTTCAGAAACGGCGATTTTGGTTGACCTGGAGCGTGTTTCCGCCACGCTGGTTGTTGATAGTCACATGGTTCCTCCCAAAGTCGTTTTTGCGAGCCTGGTTCTCACCTTGACCTTGCCGAGTGACGTAGTCTGGTTCAAAATCGAGAACCGACGATCGACAGCGGTTCTCGACTATTTCACGCTATGAACGATGGGAGATAGACATTTATTATTTTTATTCAGTCCTCAAATAGGCCTTAACATATATAAACAATTACAATAACGATAATGAAGTGGTTGATTGATTGATTGATTTTATTTAGGTATAAAAATGTACATGTACAATACAAGGTAAAATAATATAAATACAGTGTCAGAGGTTATACATGGCATAAATATACCTCGGATAGCACTTTAAGTGTCCTGCACTTATTTCCAAAGTGGTCCGGGCATGATATATCACAGGCAAGACTGACACATATCACAGCAATGTCTATTTGGCAACAGTGGCTTACTATATCACAGTTTAATATAAATATATGGCTTCTTCCTCATTTGCAACACACTCCATAAAATATTTCTTTACTTCTAGTTTAAAATTCTCTTTTGTTATGCATTGTTTGATATGGCCAGGCAAATTGTTCCAGTTTTTGGCACCGACAAATGAGAAAGAAGACCTCCCAGCTGAGTTTACCCCAGGAACAATAAAATTATGGCTGCTCCCTCTTGTTCGATAGTGATGTTGATTTTGAACACGCTCAAACTGTTCAGAAAGATAAGATGGAGCAGTGTTATTAAAAATTTTGAACATGTGGTTCACATTTAATTGCTGGACCCTTTTCTCTACAGGCAGCCAATTGACTATCTTGAATTCATTGTAACCGATATGAGATCTCGGATGTAGTCCCAAAACATATCTAATCATTTTATTTTGACAGATCTGTAGTCGTTGCTTTAATTTCAACTTGAGACCACCATACCAGGCACTGCAAGCATAATCAAAATGACATTGAATAAGAGCCATGGCAAGGTTACGTCTGGTGGTAAAGTCAAAATAGTTAGCCTTACGATAGAGAAACTTTAACCTAGAGTTACATTTACTTATCACTGAATTCGCAGTGGTTTCACCTGATAGAGTCTGGTCTAGTTTTGTGCCTAGGTAATTCACATTAGGTTTGCTATCAATTTTGACCCCATTACAGACCACATTTAGCTCTTTCTTATTCTTTAGTCTCTTGTGTGAGCCAAAAATGATAGATTCTGTTTTCCCTAGATGTAAGGATAATTTGTTATCTACAAGCCAATCGCTAACATTTTGTAACTCATGCGAAAGTGTATTTTCAATGTCCTGGACATTCTTTCCAGAGACTAAAAGACAAGAATCATCCGCATATAAAAGAAGTTTACAATTGACAGCCTTCTGCATGTCATTGACATAGATTAAGAAGAGGAGCGGCCCGAGAATGGACCCTTGAGGTACCCCGCATGTGACATTCCTGGTTTCAGACCTGGTGCCTTCCACTTCTACCAGCTGGCTACGTTGAGTTAAATAGGATTTAAACCAATTAACCGAAGTTAAATTGAGACCTATCGCAGAGAGTTTTGACAGGAGAATATTGTGATCGACAGTATCGAATGCTTTTTGCAGGTCCAGTAAAACTAACCCAGTGAGGTCACCTTTGTCAATTTTACCTCTAATATAATCTGTAAGAAATGTAAGCGTGGTATCAGTGGAGAAACCAGGCCGGAAGCCTGATTGTAATTCATAGAGTAAGTTATTTTTATTTAAAAATAGTTCAATTTGGTTGTACACCGCCCTCTCTAGAACCTTTGAGATGCAACTTAGTATAGATACTGGCCTGTAGTTACCAGTGTCAGTCTTACTGTTCTTTTTGTGGAGTGGTACCACTCTGGCTGACTTCATGTCCTCAGGTACAGTGCCTGTGGAGATGGATAGATTTATAATGTGCGTCAGCGGATTGGCAATAATAATTGCCCCATCTCTAAGGAAACGGGCAGGTATATTATCCAATCCTGTGGCCTTGTCTCTACCCAGCCCTCTCAAAAGTCCTAGAGTCTCCTTCTCTGTCAAATTTTGCAGCTCAAAGGAATTCAAAGTAGCACCTTTGTCAGCATAGAATGAATAATAAAAAGCACTAGAAAACCTTCCAAGAGCCTTCGGCAATTTTGTTACCAGTTTAGATGCTACTGTGGAGAAAAATTCATTAAATTTCTCAGCAACAGTGAATTTATCAAAATTGATAGAGCCATTTATATCAAGCCCAATTGCCGATGATGGAGTTTTATTGCTCTTGGATGGCACCCCTAGGCTACCTAAAATTTTCCAGAGCTTCTTAGGTGAGTTTTTATTCACTTCCAATTCATGTTTATAAAAGTCCAATTTTGCTTTTTTAACGAGTGTTTGCACCTTGTTCCTAAGTCTTTTAAAATCATCAAAAACACTTTGAATTTTGGTTTTCATGAAGGCTGATAGGGTTTTGTCTCTTTCTTTAATAGTCTCAAGTATTAAGTTATCAAGTATCAAGGTTAGTTGGGTAACTATAGAAACACATGTAAAACTTGAATTACAAGGGGGACACATAGCTTCCAATCACAGGCGAGAACCAGGCATGCGACAACCGCAATCGTTTTGGCGAGCTGTATGTAGGTCATGTAGGTCCCCGTATGTAGGGCAACCACTGATACGCTCGCCGAAACAAAGTCCATATACCATGCTTTTAGCATGGTGTGCAGGTGACTCCAGGTCACGTGAAACCTTTAGCCTAAACTAAAGGAATGCTGGACTCTTAAGAATACTGGGTTACTAATATTATAAAACACGGGTGTCTGATGATTACTTTGTGTTCGTGATTTCCACTGCACACTTTCATTCCACTTGTAAACGTGGTTTGAAGAGTTCAACTTACCTGTAAAATGTCAATGTGAAAATATACTGGAGTGATGTTCTTTCATTTGTGTCAGGATATAGGAGAGTTCGTTTCAAGGAGATGAACCACGCCCGGGACATCCTGTGCTGTCATCGGCACACCGAACCGCTTTCAATCGCTCGCTCACGAGGCTATTCACTTGCAATCTTCGCCAATAGATGTCGCTCTACACATGAATCTAGTTATTATTACCCTCTATATTAAAAACACATTTTCAGGAGAAGTCACTGGTTCCTGCTGACTCTTCTCCAGTCATTTTAGTTATGCTTGAAATGAGATGAAGAACCAGCTCTTAACATTTCCCAACCAAAGTATTGCATTACAACAGTTATCAACACTTTAATAGATAGATAAAAATAGTATACCACTAACTAACTTCAAATGTGTTTTATATCGTGGCATACGCAAAGTAAATAAGTTTCGAAAATGTGACCCAATCACGGTCGACGAATGACAAATGCGGGACTGTGCTCTATTAATAGCCATGAGCGGCGATAAACAAGATGCAAATACACCCACAGAAGTGTAAAAGGTACATAATTAGGTAATGTGACAAAATTATGAATATTTCTTTCAATAGAAATATTTTAAACTATTTACAATTTCGATAAAGTTAAAGTTGAACAGTTTTATTCAATCAAATAACTTGCAAAAGTGAATTTGGTCAACTACTCTAAGCACATTACTGTACTCCAATCTACCTATATAAGTAGCATCATTAGCAATATTAGGGCAAGCACAACCGATGGTTGTTGCGCTTTCCTGGTCTCCCTCCTGATTTGGCATCAGGTCGGGAGCGCGAGGGGGATGGTAATTGGGGGTGAGGGTGTGTCGGTGGTTCGCCCCGATATCCTCCACTGACCTTGTCCGTGGCCTGCTGTGTGGACCATGCCGTTGCCAATGACTGCTAGCTATCTGTCGACCCTGTACGAATTTGAGTTTCCTGCTGGGCATGAAAGATTGATGCCTTAGACTTAAAACCAAGCGGCGGATTGGTTTCCCTATCATCCACACCTACTTACATGCAGCAACTTGGCAGTAAAACTGACCAAAAATGAAAGTTCCAAATTTAAGTTTTAGCGTGTTCCTGCGCGGCAGCGTAAGCAGGGTCTACCAACTGCAAGATCGCATTAGCATGCGATACCATCAATACCCTAACCTCGAGAATACTCGTAGCATTAAGAAATTAGGAACAAATATGTAAATTTAACTGAATGACCAAAGTTTGTGGAGAATAACTAGGACGACTGCAAATGACATGAGCTTCAGCCGGTTTAACATCTCATTTATCAATTTCATATCTGTTAACCAAGCTTTTTGAACGTTTGGTACATAAGTTAGGTAGCCCTAAGTGTGTGGTCGCAGGGATATCTGTGTGCTCTAATATTTATTTCATTAAAAGAATTGCCAAACGAAAAAAAAGGATTTCTCTAATTCCTCCACCTGTTACAACTGCCGAAATACGCCCCAGCGGCAATTTGGCAGAAAAAACTGACAAAAAATGAAAATTCCAAATTCTGGTCTCAGCGTGTTCACGAGCGGCAGCACAGGCAGGATCTACCAACTGCAAGATCGCAGTTCGTGTAGAATGCGGTACCTTCACTACCCTACCCTCGAGAATACTCGTAGTTTCATTAAAATAATTGCCAAACGAAAAAAAAAGGATTTCTCTAATTCCTTCTCCTGTTACAACTGCCGAAATACGCCCTAGCCGCAATTTGGCAGAAAAAAAATGACAAAAAATGAAAATTCCAAATTCTGGTCTCAACGTGTTCCTGAGCGGCAGCACAGGCAGGGTCTACCAACTGCAAGATCGTAGTTCGTGTAGAATGCGGTACCTTCACTACCCTTCCATCGAGAATACTCGTAGCGTTATGAAATTACGAACACATATGTAAATTTTACTGAATGACCAGAGTTTGTGGAGAATAACAGGGTGGGTACTTTCCAGTTAATTACAATTTTATAAATCAATATTTGTTGTTTTGTTTTTATTTTTACATTTCTACCATTTGAAATTCGCCCAAAGTATACCTTTATTAGGCAGATATTACATGCACCTGGATGGTAGGGCCTTTTTGTGACTACTGTAAAAGCTTTGACATGTCCAGGGCATCATGTTTGATTGTTAACCCACATTAACCACCTGCATTAACCAATGATTAAGATAATTGGTTTCGCCTCGTTTTTCTAGGGTTGTCCTGCCACTGAAGAATCAGTAATATTAATATTTCATATTTTCCTTTGAATATAACTCCATTCTCTGAGTGCAATTTAACTGCCAGCAGACTCCCCGCAGGGCTTGTCTCCAGTATAAAAACGAGACTTGGGCGATAGAATGATAGAACTTTTTATCCTATCTCTGAACTTTGTTGGTCATAGCATTGCATACACTGTGAGAGTTTGTAAAGCATTTTTTTTTAATTTTAAATTATGAAATGTACATGTATGAATGTTTTGCATCTAACTTTTGATCCTAACTCTGAAGTTTGTTGGTCATATCATGGGATCATATATATATATATATATATATATATATATATATATATATATATATATATATATATATATATATATATATACTGAGTATGTGACTTGCTCCTATGTATATATATATATATATATATACTGTATACCGTGTTAATATTGCGCATATAAGATAATGCGCTCAGCAGACAACTGCCTTGGATGCGCAGCTTAATTATTGCGCTTTGATAACCTTCCAAGGGTATGCAACCTACCCGGCTTTTGGGAAGGGTGGTGCTGCTATTCAAGCCGGCCAGATGCTGCCAGTGCTATAGGCAAGTGCAATCTTTATGTCGTCGCCAGCCGTGAACAGTGTTATGCTAGTTGCAATCAGTAACTCTGATTAGTGATTATCAGCATGTTTGATCACACTGGAGTGTGCAGGTTCTCTACATCGCAATTAAACCTAGTACACCAGAGGCTGCAAAGGGTCTGTATGTTGAATGACAAGCTACCATATTACTGTGTTGAATGGTACAAGGGATCCAATATCCAAATGATAGTTGTTGTTGATAAATAGTTTATTGTCCAATCCATAGTGCACAGTTGAATAAATGCAGACTCCATGGGTGCGCAAAGTATGGATTAATTAAACTGCCGCAATATTAACACGGTATACAGTATATATATATATTTATATATATATATATATATATATATATATATATATATATATATATATATATATATATATATATATATATATATATTTATATATATATATGGAAAGCATTTTGAGTTTGTTAAATAAATATTTATATATATTAATAAATGATTTATAAATATTAGAAAATAATTGTAAATACTGGAAAGCATTTTAAACAATTGATTGTTTAATAAATAAAATAATCTACATTACTAAATAACAAGAAGTCATTTCTTAATATTAATAATTCGTTTTTTAGTATCTATAAATCATTTTCTAGTATTCATAAATCATTTTCTGGTATTTATAAATGATTTCCCAATATTTGTAAATATAGTATTTACATATATTAGACAATACTTTATAAATACCAAAAAAATGATTTAGAAATACACGAAAATGATTTAGAAATACAAGGAAATTTTTTGATTTGATTTATTTGTATTAATGAATGTGCATGGTTTTCTAATACTAAAACATCATTTCTTAGTATTTATATGTGATTTTCAAGCATTTATGAAAAAAATTCTAGTATTTAAAATTGGCCGTATTTATAAAGTATGAGGAAGTCAACTATAAATACTAGAAAATGAATAATGCAGCACATTTTCAGGAATTAAATCATTTTCTAGTATCTATAAATCAAATATTCTAAATGCAGTCAATAACTTATATTTGAAATTGATTTAAAAATACAAGAAAGTCAATTACAAAAGGATTTATAAGTATTTAAAAAAGATTAACAATTTTTATTATCTAAAATTCATTTTCTAGTATCTATAAAACATCTATTTGTATTTGTAAATGTGGTAATTGCGCAACAGAGTAAAGAATATAACACTGCTTCCGCAATCTGTTCATGAAACAGGTGCTTGGCCAAATTGTCTTCCTGCCAGCCATGCACTTTCACGTGCAGGGTCGCATTTCTTTTGGGAAATGGGTTGAACTAAATGAAAGCTGCTCAGACATGAATCTGTTCAGACAAAAAATGATAGTGAGCCTCGACAGCACTGATATAGATCACTTAAAAGAGGGCGCTTTGGCATGCACTCCCAGTACGCAACTACATTTGTTTACTGCAAAATGCATTTAAGTCACACTATCAAAATTCTTTTTATTATTGATTGTATGTACATCGTTTTCGTCAACTCATATTATAAATTTTTATTTATAAATCATTTTCAAATATTTGTAAATGCAGTGATTTTTTAATTTTAGAAAATGATTATTAATATTAGAAAAATTCAACAATATTTCAAATGCTTAAACTCTCATGCCATAAGTCTCTCTCTCTCTCTACATATATATATATATATATATATATATATATATATATATATATATATATATTTATATATATATATATATATATGTGTGTGTGTGTGTGTATATGTATGTATATGTAGGTGTATATAAATATATATATATATATATATATATATATATATATATATATATATATACTAGAAAAGTACCCGTCCTACGGACGGTAGCCACGAAATTTCCTTTTACGTCAAAAATATCAGGGCACCCAGATATCCTTGCAACCACACACTTAGGGCTACCTTACCTATGGATCAATAATGCAAGGGGCTTGGTAAACATATATGCCATTGATAGATAAGTTGTCAAACCGGTATTGGAAAGGTGGTGGTTGGGTGGTGTCCATTTATCATATCACTCATGACGAATTCTAATCATTTCTATTCAAAACAATTTTCGTTTAGTTAGATCAATATAAAATATGACATACGATATGTCATTTACACCCGTCCTAATTAGGTTCTTCCTGTTGAAAGATATCATTTATGAATTTTTGTCATTCGGTATGATTTACAGACTCGTTTACAACTTTTTAAAGCTAAGATTATTAATGGGGTAGGTTAGAGGAGGAAACACAGATGTATGAACCTCTTACACTTGAATGGTAGACTCTAATGCATTCTACACGAACTGTGATATAACAATTCGTAGCTTTGCTTGCTTTCTCCTCTGCCACTTAGGGATACGTAGTGACGGGTGCCGTAGTAAACGGCAAACACCACCTACATATCCTTAGCCCCCATTGCCATTCTCATCACGCACCCCAACCTAATTGGAGTTGAAGAATGTCGTGAGAGAAAGCTCGCAATCGTTCACTGCGCTGGATTCTCTCTTGGCAATAATGCAATTTCAATAAAAGTGCAACACAGTAATCTGCTTAGCATAATTGGCCAACTAAACATTTGCAAGTTATTTGATTGAATAGATGTGGTCAGTTCATATATAAATTTGTCAAAATCGTAAATAGTTTAAAACATTTATTGAAAGAAATATTCTTTATTTTACCAATTTGCGGAATTCAGTACTCTTTACACGTCTGTTGGTAACTTCCTATGTTGTTTTAAAACTGCACATGAATATTAATTGACCTAAGTTCCGCAGGTTAGGTGCTAAATATAATCATATATATATATATATATATATATATATATATATATATATATATATATATATATATATATATATATATATATATATATATATATATATATATATATATATATATAATATATATATATAATATATATATATATATATATATATATATATATATATATATATATATATATATATATATATATATATATATATATATATATATATATATATATATATATATATATATATATATATATATATATATATATATATATATATATATATAACATATATATATACCGGGTATATATATATGTATATGCTATCAATGAAATATTTTGGGAATAATGTCCAGATACGAAAAAAAACGTGGAAAGAATGTGTATGAGTTGGCCCGTAAGCATTTTGGTATGATTCGACCCACAAATTATTTCCAAATGATACTTTTATGTGGATATCCTCCCCCTCCCCCCAAAAAATGATAAATAGATAAAAAAAAAAGGGGCTTTTCTTTGAGCTGCTACGCTATGATTGTTAAGGAAATGTAAAAACAATACTATTTCAAAAACATATTCCAAAGGAGGCACAATCTTCGTTCAAACACGGATTAATTCCAAGCATACCCAAAGTGAGGTATGGGCATGAGGTGGTTCTTTAAAATATACATAGACATTAAGTGCCATCACAATTTATTTTAATAAAGATAACTTTCAAATTGTATCTATTTAAAGCCGGGTAGCTTATATTCTGGCTGTATGGAAATCATTTTTTGGAACTATAGAAAAGTCCGAATTTTCGTAAGCTCAAATATGCATGTTACCTATGCACCACCGTAGTATGCTGAATTGTTTGGGTTTGTTCAAATGCTCTCTCTCTCTCTAAGCGCACAACCTTTGATTGTGTTTTCCCAAGGGATGTGTCCGTACGCTCTTAGCGCCGATGCAGGCATTGTTCAATGTGTCAATGCCGCCTAAACCCTTTCGGTGCATGCCCAGGTTCCCTTTGATTACCCCGGTAAGCTACGCTACTACAGTGTGCGTGCTTCTGCCACCGGACAACCAACAAAGTCCGTGCAGTGCAACCCCATTGTGGAAGCAGAAGTTTGATATCGGTTGTACTATATATCGCCGGGTGCTCAAACCACACCCGGCCGTGCTTGAGGATAAGAA
>CAWWDR010001145.1:35600-68100 GCA_963942565.1 Maea johnstoni | reverse complement strand
GGCAGCAAAGTGGAAGCCTAGTCACTTCGGTAGTCACTCGGGCGTCAGAGCCGCGTATAATTTGTGGATTGTAAGGGGATTTTCACTGCCCCCATACAAAACAAAAAGGTACCCTTCTTTTACAAAATCGCGGACATGCGGAGGTCTAAAAAAAAAGACCCCTTCTTCCGCGAAATTCGTAACGGGAGTGCACCTCGTTCTGGCCTCGTTGTGGTGTGGGAATTCCCAACCGACGTCACGGGGAATACCCAATTCACGTGATTAGGCCACGGCAAAAATTGTGTCCTAACACTGTCATCGCACTGTCGCGGGGCCATTTCCCTTCAGGACACCTACTTTTGACCCCCAGACACAGTTAGGACAATGCCGACTGTCCTAGGACAGGTCCCCGATATTGTGAGGACACGTCGGGGACAAACATTTTGTCTTGCTTTTTCTGGTTTTCCTAGCGCGGAATTGAGACATGTCTCAATTCCGCGCTAGGACACGCACGACATGCAATCCGTCGGGAATGACATGCCCTATGTCGGGGATGCACCTAGGACACCCACGACATTGTTAGGACATGACATAGGACACTGTTACGATCAGGAATTGAACGAATTTTTTGAACGAAATTCCTGATCGTGGCTTGTCCTAACACTGTCTTTACACTTGTCTTGCCTGTGTGAGACGGGCTTTAGCATATAACGGATCTGCCTCATATAGTGTACAAACAAATCGTTTTAAGCAATGATTATTGAATATTGACATCGAATGTTTAATTGTATATTTGGTTACTTTCTGTGTGACTGACAATATTTGGATTGGATTTGTATTGGGAATCATATTTGATATCACAATACTGTGAAATTTTGTTTATCATAACCTTTTTGCCTATAGAGGCTAAATTCCGACAAGTCAGTTGTAAATAACGAATGTACCGCATCTGATCATTTGACTATCCTGACTATTTTTTTATTGAGGGGATACTGCAATCCTCTTTATATATGCTTGTTATTTCGGCTAGTACATTGATTAAGCACAGTGAATGAAAGACAACTGGTGGTAGAAGTAGTAGTAGTAGTAGTAGTAGTAGTAGTAGTAGTAGTAGTAGTAGTAGTAGTAGCAGACTAGTAGTAGTAGGAGTTATCTATTGAATTTCGAATCATTTCTAAATCCATAATCTTGTTTAAAGCAATCCTTTTCAGTCCAAAATGTAGACATCTTGATTGTTCTTGTTTCGTTTCGATGAAGAATGTCACAAAGATCACACATCCCTGATAGATTGGGTGCCGGTGTTAATTGTTTTTTCCACTCAAAGTATCTATTGTATGCATCGTCATTTTTATCCAGGTAATTAAGGTGATTTGCTAGTTCTCTCGGTGAAGTGAAGTTTTCCACATGTAGAAAGGAATTAGGTGGTGCGATTCGAGTATAGTCACTCATCCTAGCTCCAAGACAAACCGGAAGTAGACCATCACGAAGGGCATCCCATAACTTCTCTGTGATGTAATCCTTACAATTTGAATTTTCAAATGCCAAATAAAATTTGTACTTGCGTTTTAAGTTATTCAGACAATCTATTTTCTTTGATTTACATACAGGTTTTCTAGCACAGCGTCCACGAATATCAACCTTGAGTCCACTCTTTTGCAATTGTCTCACATACAGTATCCGTTTACTGGGAGTTTTGCAGTTACTGACTACCCAAAGAGTAGACCTAGTTCTACCCAACGCATGATTTGCCATTTTTTTCTTGGGTTTTTTCAATTTCAAAAATGTTTGGTAAGATAAATGCACATCTGAATTTTGGTGAAATGTAAGGGTCATGTTGAAAGTAAAATCAAGATCTGCTTTCACAAACTTTTCACCATTCATGCTTCTGATTTGACTTTCCTCGGAAGCCATTATCCAGCTTTGCCATGGTGCACGTGTCGTTGGGAACGTATAAATCCCCCAATCAAAGTGGTGGACGTCAAACACAATGCCTGTTGATTTAGCATAATCGCGTTGGTCTTTAGTTATAATGCATTGGTTACCAGATGCACACGTGATATTGAATTTTTCGCAATTGTCAGACATGCATACGCCATGCTTTTGCCAACGACTCCTTAAGAATTCCTTTCCCCAGAGCAGAATAATCTTAGGTCTTGTTTGAATTTTGGTTGTAACTAGATTTGTCTTGAATGTCCATCTTCCAGTAAATGACACCATCAGAATTGCAGCTGTGATGGCAGAAAGACAAATGAGGCGAACTGCCCTGGCTCGACACAGCATACTCAGTTCAAATGCACATCCCTGTGGTCAGCTGCAAAGGTAAAACAGTGTAAGGTAAGTACATAACATTTTCATCAGAAAATGGTTTATTAATCCATTTATAGCAGTAGTAGTAGTACTTTTATTTGCTGTATTCATATAGATACAAAAGAAGCACATATACTAACAAAACATAAGGTAATACATAATAACTTGGAACTAGAAACAAAAAGTAACTTTGAACATAATATATTAGTTTAAGACAGAAAATTGTGTCCTAGGGTAGAAATAGTTATTTACCAAATACTCTCATAGGTACACGTTAGGACAATACAAATTAGTCTGAAAAACAGACACTGTTATAGATATCTAATACACACTCAGCAAATAGGTATCAAATTATCTATCCAGTAATTATTCTACCACAAAAGAAAAAACTCAGGGCAGTAAAAATTAACCATTAAGAACTCAGATACTTCGTGCTAGCCTTTTAGATGAACTCAAAAGTAAGCCAGAGATCACATAAGAAAAGGGTGTTTTCCTTTCCTCTTCAGAAGAAAGAAGAGTTTAGCTTAGAGAGAAAGAAATGCCACATGGCTGACCTAGGGAGAACTAGGAGGTTATCTCCTGTTGTTTAAAGTGTCGTGGTACATTTTTCTTATATATGTACAGGAGATGGCCCATATAGGGAACATCTCTTCTAAATCCATCCCTGCAATACATTTTCAATCAACACATTGAAGTCAATTAATTGCTCCATATTTGGACATACTACATTGAGCTCATCATACATCTGCGTCCGCCTGTCAATATTGTAGGGGCACTGCATAACTACATGCTTTAAATTCTCATATGGGGCATGATCACATAATGTGCAGCATTTCGTGATAAAAGTGGCCCTCCTTAGTCTACTGTCATCAGCTTTTAGCAGGCTGGCATGACACAACAGTTTAACCATGGTTTCGCATCTTCTCATATATCTTTGATCTTTGTCAGCTATTTGCCACCAGATTGAATACACTTTCTGGTCTGTAACTAGGTTGACTAGATCAAGATATTGAGAGTTTGCTACTATGTCATACCAGTGCCCCTGTTCCATATACCAGGCTCTTTCCCAAACATTTCGTTTCCACGCTGCCTTACATGGCACGATACCTCCTGCCATTCCCCTCACCTCAGGCAACAAACCCAATTCCCCACAATAACCAATCATTTGTAAAATAGCACTATCATAGGGGTTGTCGTCATTCTGGCGTTGTTCCTGTAGGCCTGCAAGAAGCATCACTTTTATTGGCATAAAATCGCCATAAGGAAGATTATCTTCCTGACCTTAATTATGGTTACCACGTCCATCCAGCCAAGACAGGCTACAGATGTCGCATTCAGGGATCTAGAATGCAGCCTCTGCAGCCTTCTTGCAGCATATCGTTGGAAAGACTGTAATAACTCTAATCCTTATATTTGAGAAACCAAACTTCGCAACCGTACAGGAGGGTTGGCATAACAACTGTCCAGAAGATGACATTACAAGTATTCAGGTTAAGGCCTCCCTTCCTTACCCCAATATTAGTAGACATATTAAGTACTCTCCTTGCCTTAGAGACTTTCTCATCTGTTCTGATATAAGTGTCCCCGTCGATATATGTTTTTATCCCCAAGTGGTCATAATACAGGCTCTCTTTAACACGTTTACCCCCTAAAGAAAACATTCGGTCTTTACTGCCTATTCTGCGCTCGCCTTTCGTCTCCCCAAAAACCAAGATGGCGCTCTTCCCAGCATTAAAATTGTAGCGCCAGTCGCACCCTTGTTTATGAACAATTTTCAATACCCATCCATTCTGTGTTTAGAGACAGTACTTGCTGCTAAATCGTCAGCATAACCTATAGGAGAGGGTCGTATCTGAAATACGTTACTACAAAGCTCAGAACCTCTCTTCTCTATGAGGGAATCTATGAAGGCAGTATATTTCACCAGGGATAAATAGCCACCCTGGTGAATATCACACTCCATAGGATACCATCCGGAATCAAGGCCTCCGACCTTAACACAACATAAAAAAATTTCATATGTCTTATAAAGTAGACGCCATAAAGTACCCCTAATACCGTTCTGATATAACTGGAAGAACAAACCATCCGTCCATACAGAATCAAAAGCTTTTGAGACATCTAGATATGTCATAAAAACTCTTTTATTTCTCTCACGTTTTTTTAGAAATTGTCTCCTGAAGTGTGAGAGCTGTATGGGCGCATGAAAAGCCCTTCCTACCTGCCCCCTGCAAGTCAGAGGTCACCCTTTCCACATACCACCATACCTTTAACCTCCCCCATATAAGAACCTCAAAAGGCTTGTTAAACGTAGACAGCAGAGTTATACCCCTGTGGTTATCAGGGTCAAGGGGGCAAGTATTTTTCCCCTTATAAAGGGGAACGTGTACCCCTCGCCGAAAGTTACAGGGTATATACTCCCTCGAGATACACATATTAAAAAGGTCACGCAGTAGATTGACCAGAGAAAGCCCACCATACTTATTGTGCTCAGATGAGACCCCATCATACCCAGGTGCTTTATTGTTATTTAATTGTTTAATTGCATCCTCTACCTCCTTAGTAACAAAGGGTTCTCTCAAGAAAGCGTCCTCATCTACCTCACTATACCATCGTTTAACACACTCAGTGACATGCCTATAGTGATCTGCATTAAAGGTATCACTCTCTTTTGGGGTACTCAACTTATCAAAATGGTTTCGCCACACTTCAAGGACTTGGTCCAGTTCATACCTAGCTTTACCAGTGTGATCCTTAACTGCATTTACACCTTTAGAGCTAGTACCCTTTAAACGTTTCATGATCTTCCAGAAATCATCACGGTTAATCTCCGCCTTACTAGCAGCTTCAGCAATCATATTGTTTTTATACTGCCGACTGATAACTCTCAGGCGTTTGATGAAGACTTTCTTTGTCATCTTCATCATGCGTCTCGTGTCATCGTTTTCGTTGGATTGCCTTCCCTCTTCCTCCCATTTTGAAAACCAGAACATCTTTTCCCTCTTCAAACGTGTCAGCTCAGGACACCAGTAGGGATTAAGGTGTTGTACAAACTTAGACTTTGGAATTGACATTGTGTGACTCAAAAGTATGGATGGGGCCGCTCGCGCAGTCAAGAAGGTTTGCTGCTAATAAATTGTGTTTGGACAAAAACCTGCCACTAGACTCCCTGCTCTGGTTGGTTGTGCTCTGCCCTGTGGACCTCCTAGATATCCCATATTACCATTTAAGTCCCCGCAGATGATAGGAACAGCATTTTCTTCCAGACCATCAATTATACTTGATAATTCATCTAGGGTCACTCCCAAGTTCTCTCGAGAACCAGCGGCTGGCATATATACAGAGAGGAGTATAATGATTGCACCGTTCTCTACCTCTATTCTAATACCACATATTCTATCATGTTTGAGGTTTTGGAGAATAGATACTCCTGTCAGATTTTTCCTCCAAAAAATAGCTACACCACCCTGCCCTCTTCTTAAACCATAACAATCTTCTGGCGATGCTTTGCTGGCTCTACCATGGTTATAGAAATCACTACTTATATCATCAAGATCATTTAGGCAGTTATTGTGGAGCCAGTGCTCACTTATCATAAATACATCATTTTTATCTAACATCATACGTAAAAAAGGGTCTGCAGCACTCAAACCTCTCGTATTCCAACACCCAATTTTTAGTGTCTTTTTGGTTGTACTTTGCATGTTGGGTTGGAAAGTTTTGGTAGGCTATACATGACATAACGCACTATTGGATCATATAAACGGTAAGTATCATTACATATAAGTGGGCACCTACTCCATGCTACCATATAACATAACCCTAGAACAGGCAAGGGAGGAGGTACGTATTTACCTTAACAAACCTTAAGATCACTCATTTAACCCTGAGCGATGCCAATGGTTCAGTAAGGGTTCTAATGTTTTGAGTAGTGAAAGTAGTTTGATTTTGTTATTTGTTTTCTGTGTCTCTTTATTTCCTGTGCAAGATTAAGCATAACAGATTCCAAATCTGTGCACCGCACTGGAGTCTGCTAGTATATATTCATATTCGACCTTGATAGATTCCAATCACAACAAAACCTTATGAAAGGATTTAGTGAAAAACAAAAACATGGGGTGTTGTCAAAGATTCCCTTTTTTATTTATCTATTGTTTCAAATATGCTCTATAGTTATATACAAAATACAAAGTGGGTATGTATGTCTGTCTGTATGTATGTATGTATGTGTGTGTGTGAATGGATGTATGGATGGATGCCTGCATGGAAATATGTATGTAATTATGGAGTCTTTGAAAATTTTAGTGAGACATCTTCACACCAAGTACACTAGGGAACCCCAGCAGCGTTCAGCTAGAAGTGTATTCGTAATAGAAAGAACTCGAGGAACTGTGGGTTATAGCCGAAAACTCAAGGTTCTGCACGAGTGTGCAGCACCAGTGGGGAACCGAGGGTGGCCCGCCATAACCCACATGTCCCGAGTAGTTATTTGTCACTTGTGGTATGGCCTGCTCCCTTTAGCCGATCACAGGCCTTGAAAAAAAAGTGTTTATAGTGAACATCTCTGTGTGGGTGAGACAAAGACAGCTAACCGTGTTCTTCAGGAAAAGAGAACACACTTTTCGAGGCCTGTGATTGGCTGAAGGGAGCAGGTCATGCTACAAAATATATATATAGTATACTGGTCACCATTGCTTTTGAGACTACTCATTGCGGTTAATCCTTGTACAAATACCTACAAATATCTTCTCATTGCACTTGCAGTGCCCATCTCCTGTGTAAATATTGATGTTGTGTCTAGAGTATGGGTTGACGAAGGGCGTTCGGCTAAGATATTCTCTACCTGACACCACTCAAGAATCTGAATATACACTTTGTTATGTGATTATGCTGCTGCGGAAACGTTTTAGGATGGGGCTTTTAACTAGGTTCCAATTATATTGATCACCTTAAAAAGCGGTTATTTAGTCAAATGAAATCTGAAGATTATTGGTCTCGTTTACGAAATGAAATAGATTGAGGCAATGGGAAAGAATTGCAAGGGATTTATGAAAGTGTTTTTAATTTGACATATTTACACACACACACACACACACACACATATATATATATATATATATATATATGTATATATATATATATATATATATATATATATATATATATATATATATATATATATATATATACATATATTTATATATATATATATATATATATATATATATATATATATATATATATATATATATATATATATATATATATATATATATATATATAAATATATATATATATATATATATATATATATATATATATATATATATATATATATATATATATATATGATCTCATGATACTTTGTTCCAACACATATATGCCAGTATACTTGGAACCTGCTTGTATATATCATGACACATTTTCGTCACAAGATGTTGATTGTATAAATGTATGATGCTCCTGACTGAACCAACAGGAAAGTGAAAACACATGCTTTACAAAGAATTTATATATATATATATATATATATATATATATATTATATATATATATATATATATATATATATATATAATATATATATATATATATATATATATATGTACATATATATATATATATATATATATATATATATATATATATATATATATATATATATATATATATATATATATATATATATATATATATATGTGTGTGTTTGTATATCTATATATATATATATATATATATATATATATATATATATATATATATATATATATATATATATATATATATATATATATATGTGTGTGTATGCATACTGGTTTCCATATATAGTTATTCATTATGTCAGATGCATGCCCCGGTAAGCACATATGTTTTATCCATTTACTTGTGATCGGAGTTGTCACATACATGTCACATACTGTCGCAATAGTTGATATTTCTGGTTCAAAAATGTGCTTGGACGGGTATGTATATGTGTGTGCGTAATGAAAATATCAAAAATGCTTACCCTCTCTCTCTCTCTCTGTCTCCCAATGGTGTGTCTCTGACGTGGCGTGTACTAATATACAGCGCCAGTGGTATGATGAACCCCCAGGTTACTAAGAAGGTGGGGGGGGGCACTTACAAAAAAATCACGTTGTAACCACCAGACCACGGCGGATACTATAGGAAAGACCAAGTGTTGCAGATCATTTCAAACTCATGATATTCACTATATATTTGTTAATAAACTTTGATAAATTGTGGTTGGGCCTAAAAGTTCCTTGAATACCATCATCTCAATTTGTAACATTAAATCAATATATGAAATAAATGTACAGAATAATATGTATAATACAATAAATTAATATATATAAATATATATATATGTATATATATATATATATATATATATATATATATATATATATATATATATATATATATATATATATATATATATATATATATATATGTGTGTGTGTGTGTGTGTGTGTGTGTGTGTGTGTGTGTGTGTGTGTGTGTGTGTAATTGACATGCAGGCTCATTTTCAAAATCGTGGAGGGCTGTGTTTTCTACCGATTATCTATAGTCGTTATAAATCAAAATCATGTGGAGTCATGACAAATAGTGACATTGTCAACTCTGAAAGGATAGCCATTTGGGAAGAAGGGCCCACCCTAAATTGTTTCGAACTTCGGGGAATAGCTTTTGCTTACGTCATAGAGAGACAGCTCTGACGTCATATCAGATGATCAAAGAATCCGGAAGGGGCGACTTTATTAACCGTTCCATAATGCTTAGGCTACTTTTGTCCCAAGCACGTCGAGCACACAAAGCTTTTTTGAAAAGTATCTAAACCCTGCCATGTTGGTATTCATTGGATAGCCCTTGCTGACTACTCTCAGATGAGTCCTTTTGTGCCATTTTTTCATCCTTTCTCAGTATGTTTGTTTGCATAGCTTGGAAATGGCCAAATTAGCCACCAGAGCACCACAAGGATCACACTAATAACCAACATTTTGGAGTTATTTCTCTTAAACCATACATTTCATGGATGATTATTTGTCATTAGTTGTATTTGTTGTATGTCCTTTTACAACCATCACCGAAACCTCCACACGCAAGATACTTCACTATGATTTTCAATACTATGGCCTGTAAACTTTAGCAGCAAGGAATCTGAAATTTCCGTCTCAAGGTCACTAGTCAATGATATCCATAAAGTAACTCTGGCGCTGCAATGACTTGATAACCTGGTAGGTAATAGGTTATATGCCATTTGAGTGAAAGGTTGTAAATATGTAAATGGTATAGGATGACGCTGGACGGTTGGCTATGATATTCTCTTCCTGATAACACTCAATAATCTAGATATACACCTTGATATGTGATTATGCTGCTGGTAGGTTTGTTTTGTTTTCTGGTGAGGCTTTTAACTAACTAGGTCTGAATAATACTGATCACCTTAACACCTCGGTAGATCATATGTACAACATCTTCCTCGGGGTCTTTCAATCATCCACTGACCTTGGACATCCGTCAAGTGCGGTATGACATACGGTATAATGTATATGGTATAATATATGATATAATATATGGTGTCAACAAGCCCCCATCTACGTTACTGACGGGAGCAATTGAAAACATACAAATAGTGTCGTAAATATGTTTTCTTTGCCAAGTCATATTGTTTTTCTTTTTTACACGTGTACCGTTATGTTATGTATAAGGTATGATCTTTGTAACACTTGTTACATCCAATAAACATACTTACATACATACACGACAGGTATTCTCTGCCTTGTCAGCGTGGTAAGATTTCAGTATGCTTCACCGAGTAAAATAGCGGCGAAATCTAGAATTATTTCACTAACCGTTAAAAATGCTGGCAATCTGGACACAACAACACAATTTAGTCAGATAAAGACAAATATAGAAGAAGAACAGGGTTGGCTACGAATGCAGTTGGTTTTGAGTGGCAGATATTGATTTTTCTTCAAATGGTACACGTCGTGCAACAGGATTTGTATTGTTCATTTTGTTTACAAAAATGTATACGTAATATTTTCTAGTCACACATCTAAACGTACATTCATACAGAGGAAAAATGTAGAGAGCATTGTTTCACAAGCATGTAATACGTCGTCATTCTAAATAGCCTAGTCCTAGGCCAACACATTTATTTCACTTCTTTAATAACTTACCTAATGTTTATATACCATTCTAACCCAGCGGGCACTGGACGTACAATGTACGTAAATTGTACGTACAGTTCGTACCATGTACGTACAATGTACGTACATTGTACGTCCAATGCCCACTGGGAAGATGTCTACCCATATTTAGTTCTATATTGGCTCACCAGGCGGCCAGCATGGAATTTCTATGGATGTGTTGTCTGACTGACCAGGGTGACCTCCATTGGCGCCATCTATCAAAGGCAGCTAAGATTAATACCTAAATATTGATCAAAAGATAGACCAGAACAGAGAAAAGCAAATAAATCATAGACTAGGAGCTAGTCTACATTAAAAAATATCCATTACTTCTATAAAAATGTCTCCCCGTGTGGCTTCTATCAAGTCTTGTAATGCTGGTACTATTGAGGTAAATGTTTTTGTTTTGATAAGATAACAACTACTGTATTTTATCATATCTACATGCACAGACTTGTCATTTTGTCTGCATTGATGTATCACCTAGTGTCGCTATTATGGCTGTTTTTTTAGGGGGGGATGGGCCGAATTCTGAATTATGTTATCCCATTAGATTATATATGATTTCTGGTAAGAGAGGGAGGTAGATTTTTAAAAATGATTCCAATTATTATTATATTATTATTAGGCAACTAGGAAGCTTTAGAGCCTTAGAAAGAGCATATGTGCACCTCTTGTAACACTCCTTAGTAAGAGTGAAAGTGTACCTTTATTTTCTTTCTTTATTCACTTTATTTAGTTCAACCATGTTCGTTCTATGTTATTCCTTAGAAAGAGTATGTATACACCTTTTGTATACATGTTGAAAGCCAAATTCCCAAATGTTCTTAACCCATTAATGTTTTAATGTTCTTCCAAAAATAGTCTTCAGGATCTATGACACTTTTGACTATAACTTTGAAAGTGGGGATGGTTTTAAAAAATATTTCAAGGAAAGTTGTTGGTAATGTCCTGATTAACATTTCTCCATCACATAGCTTCTTAAATTTCCTTTGACCTGCAAGATTTCATCAAAAATGTCAGGATGTTTTTGGCCGCTGTGACCATTAATGGGCTAATGAACAATAGACTGTGTGTGGTATTTGTTATATCTAAGGCTAGACTGTAAGAATTGACAGTTTCTTACCAGTCCCTAACTTTTTCTATCCCATAAGGCAACTTTGGTAATTCATCTAGAATTATAGGCACTTTTATAGTCGGAATGTATATCATACCAAAAGAAACGATTGTTTTATAACTTCAGCAACAGCTATTTTTAAGAAAGTAAAGTAAAAGGTTCTGTAAATTAAAAAAGAATGAAAGAAATAAAATATATTGGTAGTTGATTCTCTATAAAGAAGGGCTTATTTTCCCGAAACAAAAAAAATATAAGCTCTAGCACATTTAAGAAAACTGATCACTTCCCCATCATTTAAAATATCTAGCAATTCAACCTACAAATTAACCCATTCATGTGCAAGTAGTTGTTTGGACCTTAGTCCTATGATTATTTCAAAAATACCCTTGGAGCTAATCATGCATTAACTAAATCTTTGAAGATGGACCGACCGTGGTTCTGCTTCTGATCAACATTTCTTATTCAAATAGTATCCAGAAAGTGCACTGATCACAAAGATATTGCCAAAGTAGCCTTTTTGACCCCTAGAGGCACGACTGCCTCAGTCATCCTACTACCTAGATCCAGCTTGTAAGCATGCCATCCACAGGTTATTAAGTATGACAAGTAGTAAGGAGAGAAAATTCCAGATGACGCCTAGTTGCTTACTCAGCCAAAACTGCATATTATCGTTTAACCCACTCACATGTGTATCATACACATGGTCTCGCAAACAAGGAAATACCTTGATAATCGAGCAATATATTGAGAAATATCTGACTGAAAGGTATTGTTCCTTCAATATTAAACAATTCTTCCACAAGTATTTTTCAAATAATACCGTTATTGGTGAGTTGTGTCAAAAGTTGTTAGAAGATGCAGCCCCTCGTGACGCAAATGTGATGTAGTTACAGTCTGATAAGCACCACATTCATTCTAAGGTCACACACACACACACACACACACACATATATATATATATATATATATATATATATATATATATATATATATATATATATATATATATATATATATATATATATATATATATATATATATATATATAAATATATATATATATATATATATATATATATATGTATATATATATATATATATATATATATATATATATATATATATATATATATATATATATATATATATATATATATATATATATATATATATATGTATATATATATATATATATATATATATATATATATATATATATATATATATATATATATATATATATATATATAGATATATATATATATATATAAACACCGACTACCCTCAAGCCACATGCCTCGGGACAAATTCGAATCCAGTTATTTCGGTACATAAAAAGGTATGATTGTTAGTCTAAACTACCGCTGGTAGTAGCCAGGTGCGTGGTCTATTTTTCAGGGCTCTAACTAGAAAATGTTGCTCAGTATGTTCGCTGAATTTGTCGTCAGAAATTCGCCTTTGTCTTCCTAGGCCGATTAGCAAGATGGCCGAATGGTATAAGGCATTGCTATAGAGGTTCTTGGACGCGTGTGCTAGAGAATGATATTTCTTACACGAGGGGACAGAATTTTCATCTTGGAACGAGCCTCTGGCGAGTTCCATTATGAAAATTCTGTCCCCGAGTGTAAGAAATATCATACTCTAGCACACAAGTTCAAGAACCTATTTCTGCCACGTCCCATAGATAAATAAAGAGTAAATAATCGGAAAAGCTTCACATATAATGACCGTGCCTGAGCACGTGCCTGATATTTCTAGGTCACGTTGCTAAGGAACAAACGTGGTGCATTATTCCATATATGGCAATCTTTACCAAATATGGTAATAAAATCATTCCAAATGCCCATTGGGAATGGCCATTGGGAATCGAATTCCTTCAATGGGTATTTCAGCCCCATAGTGCTAGAAATTGACATTTCGATGTTTCTCTTTACTGCCCTGGTTCGAGTTCCAGTCAGGGCATGTGAGGAAGTTGCCAGTGAATTGAGGCTAGGCAGTGGTTTTGCCGAGCTTCTGGTTTCCTTAACCACTTGAAACTGGCTTGTCACGAATTAGCCTTAATGTGGCAGAAAAGGGAGTGCTAAAGGAAAGTCCAAATTCCTACCACTGCTATTGCCCCTAAATCTATTAATGTTGACCGGAGAATTTTAATATAGATCTTGCATCACGATATATTGCACAAACCGTATAAATATTTGATTGTGGGGTTCTGGAAAAAGGAAAACACACATTTGGCAATACTGCTTAACCTTTTTTGTTAATTTATTTATTGAGAAGGAGGTACATTAATCCTCTTTATATATGTTTGTTATTTCGATTAGTGCATTGATTAAGCATAGTGAATGAAAGACAACTGGTAGTAGTAGTAGTAGTAGTAGTAGTAGTAGTAGTAGTAGTAGTAGTAGAAGTAGTAGTAGTAATAGTAGTAGTAGTAGTAGTTATTTATTGAATTTCGAATCGTTTCTAAACCCATAATCTTGTTTAAAGCAATCCTTTTCAGTCCAAAATGTAGACATCTTAATTGTTCTTGTTTCGTTTCGATGAAGAATGTCACAAAGATCACACATCCCTGATAGATTGGGTGCCGGTGTTAATTGTTTTTTCCACTCAAAGTATCTATTGTATGCATCGTCATTTTTATCCAGGTACTTAAGGTGATTTGCTAGTTCTCTTGGTGAAGTGAAGTTTTCCACATGTAGAAAGGAATTAGGTGGTGCAATTCGAGTATAGTCACTCATCCTAGCTCCAAGACAAACTGGAAGTAGACCATCACGAAGGGCATCCCATAACTTCTCTGTGATGTAATCCTTACAATTTGAATTTTCAAATGCCAAATAAAATTTGTACTTGCGTTTTAAGTTATTCAGACAATCGATTTTCTTTGATTTACATACAGGTCTTTTAGCACAGCGTCCACGAATATCAACCTTGAGTCCACTCTTCTGCAATTGTCTCACATACAGTATCCGTTTACTGGGAGTTTTGCAGTTACTGACTACCCAAAGAGTAGACCTAGTCCTACCCAACGCATGATTTGCCATTTTTGTCTTGGGTTTTTTCAATTTCATAAATGTTTGGTAAGATAAATGCACATCTGAATTTCGATGAAATGTAAGGGTCATGTTGAAAGCATAATCAAGATTTGCTTTCACAAACTTTTCACCATTCATGCTTCTGATTTGACTTTCCTCAGAAACCATTATCCAGCTTTGCCATGGTTCACGTGTCGTTGGGAACGTATAAATCCCCCAATCAAAGTGGTGGACGTCAAACACAATGCCTGTTGATTTAGCATAATCGCGTTGGTCTTTAGTTATAATGCATTGGTTACCAGATGCACACGTGACATTGAATTTTTCGCAATTGTCAGACATGCATACGCCATGCTTTTTCCAACGAATCCTTAAGAATTCCTTTCCCCAGAGCAGAATAATCTTAGGTCTTGTTTGAATTTTGGTTGTAGCTAGGTGTGTCTTGGATGTCCATCTTCCAGTGAATGACACCATCAGAATTGCACCTGTGATGGCAGAAAGACAAATGAGGCGAACTGCCCAGGCTCGCCACAGCATACTCAGTTCAAATGCACATCCCTGTGGTCAGCTGCAAAGGTATAAGTGTAAGGTAAGTACATATCATTTTCATCAGAAAATGGTTTATTAATCCATTTATAGCCAGCAAACCTTAAGATCACTCATTTAACCCTGAGCGATGCCAATGGTTCAGTAAGGGTTCTAATGTTTTGAGTAGTGAAAGTAGTTTGATTTTGTTTTTGTTTTTCTGTGCCTCTTTATTTCCTGTGCAAGATTAAGCATGACTGAGATTCCAAAACTGTGCAGCGCACGGGGGCCTGCTAGTATATATTCATATTCGACCTTGATAGATTCCAATCACAACCAAACCTTATAAAACGATTTAGTGAAAAACAAAAACATGGGGTGTTGTCAAAGATTCACTTTTTTATCTATCTATAGTTTCAAATATGCTCTATAGTTATATACAGGATACCAAGTGGGTATGTATGCATGTATGTATATATGTGTGTATGTATGCATGTCTGTCTGTATGTATGTATGTATGTATGTGTGTGAATGGATGTATGGATGGATGCCTGCATGAATGTATGTATTTATGTAGTCTTTCAAAATCTTAGTGAAACATCTTCACACCAAGTTCACTAGGGAACCCCAGCAGCGTTCAGCTAGGAGTGTATTCATAAGAGAAAGAACTCGAGGAACTGTGGGTTGTAGTGGAAAACTCAAGGTTCCGCACGAGTGGGTAACCGAGGGTGGTCCACTATAACCAAGATGTCCCGAGTAGTTATTTGTCACTTGTGGCATGGCCTGCTCCCTTCAGCCAATCGCAGGCCTCGAAAAAAAGTGTTTTCAGTGAACATCGCTGTGTGGGTGAGACAGAGACAGCTGACCATGTTCTTCAGGAAAAAAAAGAACACACTTTTCGAGGCCTGTGATTGGTTGAAGGGAGCAGGTCATGCTTCAAAATTTACAAATAGTATACTGGTCACCATTGCTTCTGAGACTACTCATTGCGGTTAATCCTTGTACAAATACCTACAAATATCTTCTTATTGCCACCAGTCAATGATGTCCCTAAGGTTGCCTTGAACTTGCAGTGCCTATCACCGGTGTAAAAATTGAGATTGTGTCATTTCAGTGGAAAGTTGTAAATACTGAGATGAACTAAAATATGGGTTGACGAAGGGCGTTTGGCTATGATATTCTCTACCTGACACCACTCAAGAATCTGAATATACACTTTGTTATTAGATTATGCTGCTGCGGAAAATGTTTTAAGATGGGGCTTTTAACTAGGTTCTAATTATTCTGATCACCTTAAAAAGTGGTTATTTAGTGAAATGAAATCTGAAGATTATTGGTCTCGTTTAGCAAATGAAATAGTGTTAGGCAATGGGAAAGAATTGCAAGTGATTTATATAAGCGTTTTTAATTTGACATATTCACACACACACACACACACACACACACACACACATATATATATATATATATATATATATATATATATATATATATATATATATATATATATATATATATTGCCAAAATATATATATATACATATATATATATACATATATATATATATATATATATATATATATATATATATATATATATATATATATATATATATATATATGTATATTTAAATAATGATCTCATGATAATTTGTTTCAGCACATATATGCCAGTATACTTGGAAGCTGCGTGTATATATCATGACACATTTTCATCACATGTTGATTGCACGAAGATATGATGTCCCTGACTGAACCAACAGGAAAATAAAAACACATGCATTACAAAAAAAAATTATATATATATATATATATATATATATATATATATATATATATATATATATATATATATATATATATATGTATATGTATAAACAAATATATATATATAGAGAGAGAGAGACAGAGACCGAGAGAGACAGATATATATATATATATATATAGATAGATAGATAGATAGGTATATATATATATATATATATATATATATATATATATATATATATATATATATATATATATATATATATGTGTGTGTGTGTGTGTGTGTGTGTGTGTGTGTGTGTGTGTGTGTGTAAGTGGCACCGACCAACAAGACCAGTGGTAACCCATTTACCTGTGGGGATCACACATTGCCTGAAGACTGGCTTTCCATTTAAATCTGTGTATATCTCTGTTTGCGTGTGTCAGATCTCTAAGGTGCACATGCAGTCAACAAACGCATGGTTGTGAACACAACCTAGATTATCTGGGCAGGACATTTCTTGCTGCTGATACAAAGCGTATACACATCGTAAACAGCTTTCCCACACTCAGATGTACGACCTACTGCGATATACGTATGATGTCAATAAGATGTTGCTGACCCTCTTACACTGCCCATACGCTCAAGTATGTATGTATGTATATATATATATATATATATATATATATATATATATATATATATATATATATATATATATATATATATATATATATATATATATATATATATATAGTTATATATATATATATATAAATATATATATATATATATATATATATATATATATATATATATATATATATATATATATATATATATATATATATATACTGGTTTGCATATAGTTATTCATTATGTCAGATGCATGCCCCCATAAGCACATATGTTTTATCCATTTACTTAAGATCGGAGGTGTGCAAGGACATGTCACATACTGTCGCCGTAGTTGATTTTTCTGGTTCAAAAATGTGCTTAGACGGGTATATGTGTGTGCGTAATGAAAATATCAAAAATTGCTTACCCTCTCTCTCTCTTTCTCCCAATGGTGTGTCTCTGACGTGGCGTGTACAAATATACAGCGCCAGTGATATGGTAAACACCCAGGATACTAGGAAGGTGTGAGGGGGGGGGGGGCACTTACGATAAATTCACATTGTATGTATTAACCACCAGGCCACGGCGGATCCTATAGGAATGACCAAGAGCTGCAGATCCTTTCCAACTCATGAACCTCACTAGATATTTGTTAATAGGCTTTGATGAATTGTTGATGGGCCTTAACGTTCCTTGAATACCATCATCTCAAGTTGTATCATTCAATGTATATATGAAATGAATGTACAGAATAATATATATAATACAATATGTATAAATATTTATATATAAATATATATATATATATATATATATATATATATATATATATATATATATATATATATATATATATATATATATATATATATACATGTAATTGACATATATATTTTTTATTTACTATTTTCAAAATAAAATGGTTTATTTTTTTTGTTTGTTTTTAAATTTGTTTGTGTCTTGTGATCTGCTTGTGATATAACTATAAACGAGGCTGTGACCTTTACACTTGGGGTCAAACCCATAGTAACCATGGCGAAGGGGGATAAAGCATTTAGAATGGGGATAAAACATTTCTTCGGATCCTAACATTGAAAATTAATGAAAAGAAATGCAATACAGTCCAGTACACCAACGAAATTGACCAATCGGCTGCTAGTATCAGAGTGGAGCTGATGATAATGTATTTTATCATATCTACATGCATAGACTTGTCATTTTGTCTGCAATGATGTATCACCTATTGTCGCTATTATGGCTGTTGAGGTAATTACATCACCATTTCCATTTCCCAGAATTTTCTCCGTGTCTGACATTCTAACGGACTTATGGGTTTCGATAGATAGCCATGTTCCTGATTATTGATGGGGGGCGGCAATTGAGGTTAGGGCTGTTCCATTTGAACGTGTGGTGAAGAGGAGTAACGGAAGGTTTTTTTAAGGGGGGGAAAGGGCCAAATTCTGAATTATGTTATCCCATTAGATTATACTAGTATATGATTTCTGGTAGGAGAGGGGGTGTAGATTTTTTTCGATTATCTTCTGTTAACACACGTCTCGCTTTTCCAATATTTCTCAGGTGAAAGTTAGATTTTTTGACAACACTTTTGACATGGGGTGCCATGATCTGTTGAGAGTCAAACATAGCTCCCACATTCCGCACAGGCTCAGATGCAACGGACACATCGGTCCCCGCTACAGAGAGTGACTTAATGTTCAGCTCAGCTAGGTGTTTCTTAGAGCCAAATAGAATGATTTCAGTCTTGTCATTTTTGAATTTTCAGCTTGTTCTGAGACATCCAGATACTAATGTCACACAAACATTTATCAAGATTTAGGATTTCACGTTTGACAATTGCGTTATCACTTGTCATTTTGAATGCTAAGCAGAGCTACTACTACTACTACTACTACTACTACTACTACTACTACTACTACTACTTTGTTGGGTGTGGAATACCCGAGGTGTCTCGGGGCGAAGCCGAGTAATCCCAATGGTTTTAATCCTGAAGCTACAACTTCTTAATGGTCTACGTTCTCGACTGCCTTCTATCAATTACAGGCCAAGACAAGCTTGGCTTAGTATTTTAATTAATACCCTCGGGAACCATTTAGTGGCTAGGGCAGCTTAGAGAAGATGTCTAAAACGTGTGGGTTATGCCATATTTTCCACATTTTCGAGGTCGTTGATTGGTCGAAGGCAGACTACTATAGTGCAGGTGTGAACGGCAGAAATTGTTTTCTGCCGTTTACACCTGCACCATCGTACCAGAGAACTGTGATGTGAATAGGAAATAACGCCACAATGCCGTAGTTAGAGTTGCCTGAATTACCCGACGTGGGACTACCGGTAATAGGTGGACTAAGGAAATGGGCTGAGCCACTTTAATAACCTAGGGAAACTTACGCTACATGTCTTTGTATAGTCAGCAATGCACTGAGAGATGGGATGCTTTTAAAGAAATTTGCCATTTCCCTTTGAATTTTAGTACGTTTGGTTTTAATTTTGAAAGTTCAGAAGAGGCGTAAGGTATGTCCCTAGTATTCAGTATTGAGTATCCACCCCCTCCCCCCCATCCCATGGTAGCGGTGTCAAGCCTTGGTTTCGGTACAATGAACTTTTTTTCAGTTTTGTCATGATGTGAAATATGCGCAAACTTGCAGTTACCCGCCTTGGTCAGGTAGCACGCACACGGGCTGGGCTGAACAGGCGTGCGGTGACGGTGCGGTTTATAAGCACAAAGGTAAATATTAGCCTGCGCGTATCTCTTTACTATGACAGTATTGAGTCTGTTCACATGACGTCACAGTTTTATGGGCCGCCATGACGGAGGGTGGATGTCCCCTAGTGATAGTAAACAATGCATAGGATAAGGCTTGCAGGGTCACTTGCTCATCTGGGAAATGCTCATTTTTGTGCTGTTTTGACATAACATACTCTAAAAAGAAAAGGAATACATTATCCTCCCATTTCCCACTTACTTTCAAGCACCATAATGATTAAAAGAAGAATAAAGCAGCATGAGAATGGCTGTAGTTGTTACCTATTGCTCATACAGTCAACAGTACAAACCACAAAATAGTTTACACTTGCCTTATATTTCATAACAATTATGCTGATCAATTGATGTCTTTTAAAGATTACGCCATTCCTATTTGCAAACAAGAATATTAACGGGGTTTCAGCTAACCCCCAAGTTCAACCTAAGGGTCAATCTGGAATGTTGATTATCACTGGGGTCATCAAGACCAAATGCTGTGTACTCTAGATGTTAAGGCTAAGCCAATTCAAAACTTAGTTGTAATGATGTATGTATCTACTGGAATCCTCATGATTTTATTACATCTTACAATTCTGTAGGAAAATCTCCTATATGACAGCACAAATGTTGAGTGTAAACCTTCTCTGAAGTGGGTAACACAACAATGATACGTCTTTAGTGTAGAAACCCAGCATTGTACTTTAAATTCTAAGATGAATTTATTGGGGTTTCTGTGGCAAGAAAAACTGCCTGAGTAAGTCTGCCTTTGCATTATTGAATCACTATTTAATTGTAAAAACTGACTGGGCCATATTTTTTTCACATTGTTAATCTTACCTAGAGCAACATAGCGGGAGACTTTTGCCAGGAGTGATAGAATATTTTAAGAATACTACATAATGCTTGCTGGATACTTTCTTAAGATTTTTCCACAATAATGAAAGGGAATTATCCGTTTGCTTGGATATAGAAAATATCCTTATACATATTTTACGCTCAGATTGTTACTTCTGTTGTTTTATTTTCTATTTTTTAGAAAATCTTTAGGGTCACCCACCTATAAATGGTATTAGTGCAGTGCAGTATTCTGATGCACTTCCAAAGGTTGGATATCTTTAGTTCTATTTATCTCAGAGTAGCCACACATATCCAACATTAGAACAGAAAACTACTTATTGCAAGGGTGAATTTTAAACTTATATCAAATGATTATATACCATTAAATTAAACAACTTCCATATGGCCGTACATAACATCCATAGTTCATAGGCATATGATGGCTTCTCCGTAAGCAATTATAAATGATTTCTTGAAAGTGGAGAACCTAGAACAAATGATGTGGAGCTGTAGTTCATGTATGTTTAAAACTTATACTGCAAATAGTTAATTCTTAATTTGAAAAGGCAAAGCCCACAAGAAACTAAGATGTTTTGCTTGGTCCTCTCTATGCGCCAAGAAACCTTTATCACAGTCACAGGACACAAGACTGGGTATAGGAGCTTTAACAAACATACCAACGAGTCTTGATTGACAAATACAACTTAACTCTCAATTAAAGTATCCCTTTTCTGGGCAACTATTCTACAGTATCAAAAAGAAATCATTTGCTCGGCCTTATTCATGCACTCAGAACCACAGTCTGGATAGCAGGGATGGTAACTCAAGTTACTACAAACATTCAAATCAGTGTTAATTGCCCTATAAATTTTATCTGCCTGATTAAGCATCCTTTTCCCAGGCCACTTTTCTCCTATATCAGAATGGAACAAGTATATCAAACTGCTAGCCTGCTTTAGATTTTCTTCTGTGCTTGTACTTGTCTGACAGAAGCGAACACTTCTGACCTTTCAATGACCAACAGCGGACATGTACATAGCTACGTGGATGGATACATTTTTAGGATATCCACTAAAATATAACCAGTTTATGTAAGTTAGAAATTGATCTTTGTTATCACCAATGTCCTATTCTTTATATATTTTGATCCAATGTCTCTCACCCACCCAAATTAGTTGTACGCCTCAAATCCCTTGTAGCTCTACATCTGCTCTGTACTATAGGCCGATGTTGTACATACCAGATATGCGAAAACATCAGGATATATGTAATGTTAGGTAAATTTTCTACACTGAAATCAAATTGATTTAGTGGTAAACAGTATGGGTCTATACTCCCAATACATTTAATCTTACAGAGATACCTAGATTTAGTGTTTTTATCTAAATTGTTAGCGTAGACTGAAAGGATAGCATGTTTCTCCATTGGAGTAGCCATGTCTGTTTACATGAATTACCCTCCAACATGGCGGTCACTGGATTTTGCAATGCTTTATGGGATTGGAGTGAACAGACTCAATAGGATCGGCTGGTGTTTCTTATCCACAAGTACGTGTTTGGAGGTGCCTATCTTATGATAGTAGTAGTAGTAGTAGTAGTAGTAGTAGTAGTAGTAGTAGTAGTAGTAGTAGTGGTAGTAGTAGCAGTAGCAGTAGTAGGAGGAGTAGTAGTAATAGTAGTAGTAGTAGCAGAAGTAGTAGTAGCAGTAGTAGGAGTAGTATTAGTAGCAGTAGTAGTAGTAGTAGTAGTAGCAGTAGTATGAGTAGTAGTAGTAGTAATAATAGTAGTAGTAGTAGTAGAAGTAGTAGCAGTAGTAGTAGTAGTAGCAGTAGCAGTAGTAGGAGTAGTAGTAATAGTAGTAGTAGTAGTAGCAGAAGTAGTAGCAGAAGTAGTAGTAGCAGTAGTAGGAGTAGTATTAGTAGTATTAGTAGTAGTAGTAGTGGCAGTAGTAGTAGTAATAGTCAGGCCTGGGGTCAATTACTTTGAAAAGTAATCTATTATATTACTATTACATTTGCAAACAGCCTTTTACCTATTATATTACAATTACACCTGATTTGAAAAAGTAATCTATTATATAACTATTACATTTGAAAAGTAATCTATTATATTACATATTACATTTGTGTGCGCTTTCTGAGATAGAAACAAAACGAAAAACATGTTCGAAAAAAAACTTGTTTATTTCACTTGAAATTATCATATATACTAATACATACAAAAGTTCACCCTTAATAGACAATCATCCAGTATGCCTTAGCATGGTGCCTGATTATAGAATATAACTTTGACACTTCTGATGCTTTTACTCTATTTCTGGTGTATCAAACACAGATGGGGCAAATAAAAGGGTATACATATAGCATTGGAATTGTTTAAACATATATTATATATACTTGACAATTATGATCCTTTCATTATACTTGTTGACTAAGCGCTAAAAGCTTCATTGTAAACATGTATTGACTTTTCAAAAACAGCACCATTGCATAATTAAAAATATATTTACTTGACACTCCTGCCCTTTCCACTATTATTTTAATGAATAGATATGTAATATTCAGTGTAAATATCAAAGTGTTGACTATTCAAAAATAGCACCATTATTCACTTGAAAAATCAATTTTACACTTCCATTGTGTAGATTAAGCAGCTGAGGGTACAACATATATACTCTCACTCAATTTTCAAATACGGCATCATTTAATACAGAGGTATAACATTCTGTATTCACTTGAATTGTAGAGTCTGAGGATTCTTTCACAATACATTGTTTATTTGAGAGCTGTGTGGTTACATTTGATGAACATCAGATTCTCAAATGTATCATCTGCCAAGGCACACCTGTCAGGCCTGAAGATCTTTCCAGCTATACTAAATAGTCTCTCCACTGGTGCTGAAGAAGCTGGTGTTGCCAGGTAGCATTTTGCTAGTTTAGCAAGTGTGGGAAACGAAGATTCTGTAGAGGTATTTTGTCATTTAATCCCATCACAAGTTCTCACAATACACATTTCTCACATGGGAGTCAATGTCACAGCTCAAGGAATCTCATTCTAAGCAAAGGTTTTCCCATGTTTCTCCACAATGATTTTTTTTTTAAGAATAGAGATTGTAAAAAAGTAAAAAGAAGGAAAATGTAATAGGAAAGTAATAGGGATTACCTATTACATTTTGGGAGAGACTATTACTATTACATATTACTTCCAATTTTCCAGCCGCCTATTACTTATTACTTTCTATTACTGTAATTGATTACATATTACCTATTACTTTTCTATTACATATTATTTATTACCCCAGGCCTGGTAGTAGTAGTAGTAGTAGTAGTAGTAGTAGTAGTAGTAGTAGTAGTAGTAGTAGTAGAAGTAGTAGTAGTAGTAGTAGTAGAAGTAGTACTAGTACTAGTAGTATATCTATTGACCTCGATCCTCGTCATGAAAATACATTTTTTTCTAAATAATAAACAACAGATAATGCAGAACAAAAACAAAGAATAATACGCTCACGACAGCACGTTGATAGACAGACAGGACAACACTTAAATAATAATAATAATAATAATAATAATAATAAAAATAATCATAATCATAATAATAATAAAAATAAAAATAATAATAATAATAGTAATAATAATAATGAAGAACAATGATAATAATGATAATAATAAAAGTGATTATGATAATAATAATGATGATGCTAATTGTAAATATAATCTTTATCAAAGGTTTTACTTAATATGGATAAACATATTACAGACAATAAAAAACATATGCATGGACAATATACTGACCACCCTAAATAGAGTTATGAGAGACATTAAATCAAATGCATTATTATTAAAATCACATTATTAACATCGTTTGTTAGACACATTTAGCGCACCCGTGGTTTCATCAATTTAGATCGTCTAATTTCAAGGATTGTTTTTCACCGTCGTTTAGAATCATCTTGAACTTCGGATCCTCTTGTATATAAGAAAACCAGTGGATTGACACCTGCAGCCCTGAATTTAGAGTTGCTCTCTGCGCATTATAAAGGGGGTAGGTCAGAATAGCATTTTTTATCTTCTATGTTTCTCCCTTAAAAGACTTGCAATTAAAATAAAGCCATTCTTGCACTTACAAAACATTATAGCAGCCAGTTTCCAGTGCCAGAGGTGCAACCCCAACTCAGATATTGGGCTGGGACATGTACGCTGTGCTTCTGGTAAATAAGCTTTAGCATAGGGTTCAGCCTAAACATTTGTTTTAAAGATATTATAAGACCTCAGTTTGTTTCTACCCCTTCATGTTGAGCTTCTTCACGAATATCTTTGTAAATAAACGTTTGTAAATAATTAAATACACTCGAACATGTACATGCATACTAGTAGTTGGTCTAAATGGCCCAGTGGTTTTGTCGTCTTGCTCCCAATTGGTGGGACGAAGGTTCGATTCATCGCTAGTTTCTTATTATAGAGTTAGCCAGGTCATTGTATGATTGTTGTGTATTGTGAGGAGCAGACTATTGCGTTAACTAAATGCGGGTCTGGGGTGCACATACCGGATAATAAACAGTTATTGCCTGTCTTGTTGGTGAATGGTGCAGATTATCACCCCGAGAATAAATTATTTCCCGAGGGCAACGCCCGAGGGAAATAATTCCCTTCGAGAGGTGATAATCTGCACCATCCACCAACAAGACAGGCAATTACTGTGTTGTTATACCGAACGTTTTATAGGCCTAACAAGCGGCAAAATCGTAGGACTGGACCAGAGCTGATTTCAATGTTCAGCGGCAGCATTCATTCAATAAACCGGCTGATGAAACGGTGCACCGGTACACGATGCAGTGTACCTAAAATTATAATTGTAATCACCATATCCGTTGAAGAACTCTTGTAACCACCTGATAAATGCTTCGGCAAGCTAATAATGTAGTTGTTTCAGTTTTATCAATAGTTAGTTGTCAACCGGCCCACCACATTTTACCCGGTCTTATTAATCAAATGCGGCCGGCCGCCATGGAATAGGTTAGATTATTGACTGGCAATTATTCACCTGCTTGTGCTATTATTCCACTTTCTGACGGATAGGGTGAATTATTAAATGACTCTTGATATAGGTTGAGGTATAACAATATTAGTTACGCCTTGTTGGAAAGTGGAATCCGGCCTGATATCCGACCGAAGTCATCCAGATCTCACGAGGAGGAGCCGATTGGGATCATGACTGAGGGCGGATAGCAGGCCGGACTCCACTTTCCAACAGGGCGTAACTAATAGTACCTGTATTTAGTACGCCATCTTGTCTGTATTGTTATAGAGCATGGGTTCTCAATTTTTACCTAAGAAAGTAGGTCACAATGGTTTCCATGTTGACCTACTTTCGTAAGTAAAATGTTCACCCAAATCACGTGCTGTAAGGTATTATCTTGAAGGAACTCCAAATTTGTCTTTCAGTTGCCCTAGCCTAGTATATTTAGCAGACATGTATGGTATTTAAAAATCAAATGTATCTTTATTGATCAAGAAAACCTCATATGAGGTAAAACACTGTAAATAGAAACTGTGATTATATCGAGGTCAGCTCAAGTAGCTAAATTAAAGAAAACTTATATTTGAAACACCAAGACCTCAGGGATTAGATAACTATTGTTAGAAAGGGGACAGGAGTGCTTAACTAGTTGTCTTATTTTGAGTGTGTCACCAGCATCACAGCCTTAAGATGATGTTATGCCATGAGCGCTTGGTGGGCTACTGTGCCATGCCAAGGGAGGTTCAGTCAGTATAACCCATTAAACGGTTCTAGGACAATATCCCCCCGGACAATATCCCCCTGGACAATATCCCCCGGACAATATCCCCCCGGACAATATCCCCCCAGGACAATATCCCCCCGGACAATATCCCCCCGTTCCAATATCCCCCCGGACAATATCCCCCCGGACAATATCCCCCCGAATGATATTTCTAGTAAAACATGTTTTAGTAAAAAAAAAAATGTTTAATTTCAGTGTTTTAAATTATCCCAAAACATGTGTTGGTAAAAAAAATTTTTTTTTTTTTAATTTCAGTGTTTTAAATTATCCTAAATCGTGTGCCGGTGAAAAAAAAATTAAATAAAAAAAAAATTGCAGTGTTTTAAATTATTCTAAAAGATTTTTTCAAAAATTCAAAAAAAAATTAGTGTTTTAAATTAACCTAAATCATGTGCCGGTAAAAAAAAAAAAATTTTAAAAATTGCAGTGTTTTAAATTATTCTAATTTTTTTTTCAAAAATTCAAAAACAAATTAATAAAAAAAAAATCTTTTTTTTAATAAGTGATCATTTGAATTTTAGAAAAAAAAATTAGAATAATTTGAAACACTGCAATTTTTTTTTTTAATTTAATTTTTTTTTACCGGCGCATGATTTAGGATAATTTAAGATACTAATTTTTTTTTGAATTTTTGAAAAAAAAATTTAGAATGATTTGCAATTTTTTTTTTAATTTTATTTGCAATTTTTTTTTTTTAATTTAATTTTTTTTTCACCGGCACACGATTTAGGATAATTTAAAACACTGGAATTTAAAAAAAAGAAAAATTTTTTTTTTTTACCAATACATGTTTTGGGATAATTTAAAACACTGGAATTAAAAATATATTTTTTTACTAAAACTTGTTTTACTAGAGATATCATCCGGGGGGATATTGTCCGGGGGGATATTGGAATGGGGGGATATTGTCCGGGGGGATTTTGTCCTGGGGGGATATTGTCCGGGGGGATATTGTCCGGGGGATATTGTCCGGGGGGATATTGTCCGGGGGGATATTGTCCTGATACCCATTAAACACCATGATCACTGATCCCCTTGGTTGTATTTGCAAATGTCTCTAGATCGCTCAAAGTTTACATAACGCTAACCCAGTTTAGAAAAACAGGGCGTGTAGAATGGCGTGTAGACGGCATTCAAAAATGTGGAAAGGTAGTTGTCCTCTTAGTTATTCATGCGAACAAAATGGGTCGTAGGAGAAGGAGGAGGGGGAGAGCCTAGGGGCTTATTTTGGCGAGCCCGGTTTGAACCCGAAACGTCACAAACAACGTGACAAACCAACAGCAGCTTGCCAAAACTATTGTGGTTCGAACCAGATCACGTGCCTGGTTTGAGCCGTGTGATTGGACGCAATATGTCTCCTTTGTAAATTACAAGATCTACATGTGCTTTCTATAGTTAAGCAAGTACACTTCATTATCATTATTGTAATTGTTTATATATGGTTAGGTCATGCCTGGCCTATTGAGGACTGATTAAAAAATTAAAATGTTTTTGCTCCCATAGTGTATAGCATTAACTAGCGTGAACCACTATTAATCGGTAGTTACAACTTTTTGACTTGGTTCAAACAGAGAAATACATCCCCTTGATCCGCAACCCCATAGGTACTGTATGCTAGCCTCTACGGCATCTGCGCCTCGGGTTACGCGCTGTAGCCTGGGGTTGTATTGGTCACGTGATCTGTGCAGTAAGCATGCACTGGCTGGCTGGGGGATGTTATCCTATCTAGGTCAGATAGTGAGAGGCAGCGAAATTTGATGATTCATGACCAGTGCCCACTCCCTGTCTACTTCTCTCAGGTTCAAAGCAGGGGTGAAACAGCTCGCCAGAATATCTTTGGTTAGAACCAGATCACGTGCCTGTGACGTTTCAGGTTGAATAAGGCTCGCCAAAAGAAGCCTCTGATATCACGCCTTACATCTTTTGTGTTTGGGCTCGCGTTACTAGGTGCTTTCCTGTTATAAACTTAAGATATCTTTAGTCTCAGTTCCCTCCTCCCCCCACCCGCTTTAATCTAACACTTGAATCTATTCTATTCATGTATTGCCGGAAAGGTCTTTTGGTGACGAACATATCAAGCATACAAATGTACCCTTAAAGCAGGGTGTAAAACTCTATCGCAGTATTTCAGAGAATACAAATAATATGCTATTGACTTAGGAAGTCGTTGTGCACTAACGTTACGCTGGCGAAAATAATGTGAACTGATCTTCTTCACACGAATTAGTTGCCAATGATTTGTGAATAGGCGATTTTTTTCGCTGGGTATCTGGTTTTATCCACTACATATACAACAGGCTAGTCACGATATAGCCAAGATAAACAGAAAAATGTGACGATAATCAAGATTCCAATAACAATTTCCACTGTTAATATTAGTGTGGCTGTGTAACTACATGTAGACTCTCCTTCACAGACCGGTAGCATTTTCCAAACTCTAACTGCCATCTACGCGTCATTCCTGTCACAAGGAGTTGTACCACGTTCCCCAAATAACTTTAAAATAGAACCACTTAAGTTCTCACTTGTACGGTTATCACTTCATCGCCCTTTACTCTACCTCCGCGCTATATTTATTTTACTTTATACTTTCTATTTACAGTTTAGTTTCCTTCCCAATCTCGATACATTAATTCACGTTGAACTTTTAGTCCCCTTTTTCTTCGTTTGGGAAACTCGCCTTCGCCTCGTAATACCTCGCGTATACTAGTATTGCATAGATGTATAACTTACAACCTGAAATCCTGTCCTGGCGTCCTGGTTGTGGGTGTTATATGCCCTATAGTATACCTGACTAGACCAGGCTACTTATCTTACTTTAGAGTCATATGTAGGTTTGCTCTTACTAAGGACCATACAAACATTAGCTAAAGGGGGTGTGCCAGGATTTTAGCGGAAGTGTCCATTCCATCCTCTATATTTCAGGCCGTATTACCCTAAAACACTCTGCCTCATTTTAAAAAAATATCATGTAAAAAAATAAAGTTTTTTTCATTCGATTAAAATGATTGATAAACTCCGGGCAATTTAATGATTGATTTTTATTGACCTCAAAACAAAATCAGTACAGAGTTATAAGTCATTGATATACATCCTGACAGATATGAATACAAGTATAACTATCTTCAAGCAAGTATACAGAGAGAATATGAAAATGAAATTAAATGTACTCGCTGAGAGAGAATAAAGCATTTACAAATTTACCAACCATTTTCATGACTTCAGGATCAGTGCTTGACATAGCCAGAATGAACTTCTGATTGTCACACTGATTCTGGAAGTCATTAAATAACATACTGAGCTCATGAAAAAAATCATTAAAAAATTTAATGGCGACCTTAAAATAGGGAAAGTGATCCGCTATGTTGTCAAAAAATATCAAATGTCTGTCTGTGCTTGAATTTCCTTGTCACAAGAAATGAAAAGATGATAATATGCTTAGGGCTGTTCCATTTAAAAGTGTGGGGGGGGGGAGGAACGGAAGATTTTTTTAGGGGGGGAGGAGCCGAATTTTGAATTTTGGTGGGGAGGGGGGGTGCCGAATTTTGATTTTTTTTTCGCCGGCCGCACCCAAAATCTTTTTAAATTTCACATTTTTTTTTCGTAATATATATATATATATATATATATATATATATATATATATATATATATATATATATATATATATATATATATATATATATATATATATATATATATATACATATATATATATATATATATATATATATATATATATATATATATATATATATATATGTATATATATATATATATATATATATGTATATATATATATATATATATATATATATATATATATATATATATATATATATATATATATATATATATATATATACATGTATATATATATTTATATATATATATATATAAATAGATATATAGATATATGTTTGTACATATTTATATATAATATACATATAGATAGATAGATAGATAGATAGATAGATAGATAGATAGATATAGATAGATAGATAGATAGATATACATATATATGAATAAGTAAATAATATAATTTTGCCAACTTGTTAAGTTGGAATAATGATATGGACAAATATAAAAATATATGTATATGTATATGTACATGTACATGTATATGCACATGTACATATACATATACGTATACATATATATATGAAACTTGTAGTATAAAAAATCCTGCAGTTACTACGGCGGTCGGAATCGAACCCGCTACCCTTGGATCGTCACGTTCCTGGTGTCTGGTATTTGGCGACTACTTGTGCTATTTTCGCTGTTTCCCGGTATCGTCCCAGGGGCGGATCCAGGGGGGGGGGGGGGGTTCGAGGGGTTCGTCCGAACCCCCCCTGGCTGGTGAGTCATTTTGCACCACCACGCCACCTGTGGACAAACATCAAAACTATGTTTTTTCCCTGCCTCGGCCACCAGTTGCAATTTGCAATTCTGACCACGTCTATTGTTTCCCCAGGCTCTGAGTAGACAACAGGCTGATTGGTGTCAGCCAGGTACAGGTCCGAGAGGATGAACATCCTGCTTGAGGGGATTATCTGCCGTGAACCGGCGGATACACAGAATTACAGTCGATGGAGGGGGTGGGGGTTGGGGTCCTTTGATTCTCAAACTTCTAGATCACTTGATTTATTCCTTAGTCTAGCGGGTACAGAATTACGTCCAATCATTTGCAGACTAAGAGTAGCTTGGGAAACCTGAAGTATGTTAGGTGAGTGGGGAGGGGAGGGTTCGTTGATTCCCAAAATTGTAGATCACTTGATTCCTTAGTCTAGCAGATACAGAATTATAGTCCAGTTCAGTTGTTCGCAGACTACGAATAGCTTGGAAAACCTGAAGTTTGTTGGGGGAGAGGGGGGGGGGGTTCGTTGATATATAAACTTCTAGATCACATGATTCCTTAGTCCAGTCAGAGATATATAGATTACAGGTCACTGGTCCATAGGATACAGACAGTCCAGTCCAGTCGTTTGCAGACTAAGAACTAGCTTGGAAAACCGGATGTTTGTTAGATGAGGGGGGGGGGGGGTCGTTGTTTCTCAAACTTCTAGATCGCTTGATTCCTCCAAGCCCTATGAAATATACTTAACTAATAGCCAACAGATACATAAATAACCACATCTTAACACCTTTTCAGGTGGCTTAACCCATTTGCATCTGAAGTGCAAAAATGGTCAAACAACTTTGGGCGTACCTCATCAAGTAGAGTATTATTCGACGAGCGCAGAAGGGGAAATTTACTGAAGGACTCTCATGACTGGTGTTTAGTCATATCACAAATGAAAGAGTCTGTCTCCAATTGAACCCCCCCCCCCCCTCCAGATGCATGTATCGCAATTACGCTAACATCAATCAAGCATAGTGGGCAAAGGTTCTTCCCCTCATCCCCAGGGTGTTCACATTGTTTAACCTCTCCAAAAGGTAAAATATACTTCTTAAATGTTTGAAAGAGCAAGAGAAAAAATTGGACAATGTGGCCATCATCACCAAATTCGATTTTGCATGTCATAATTTATATGAAATATTGCATTTCAATTAAAATTTCACTCTAAACCTATAATATATTT